>JAWNNP010000416.1:0-157655 GCA_035044805.1 Leucophenga maculata
ATGATTTTGACAAAAAGAAATACTGTATAGCCGTCTACTTGGACATTACCAAAGCATTTGATAAAATATGTCACAGAGGCTTTTTAAACAAATAACAACGATGTTTATCGCACAAGATGTATAAACTCCTGGAAAGCTATATTTGCGAAAGACACTTTTATGTAAAATGTGATGATGGATATTCTGACGTATTAAAAATGACAGCAGGCGTACCTCAAGGCAGCGTACTGGGCCCATTACTATATCTTATATATACAGCAGACCTACAAGCAAAATGATTGTATGATAGCCACATTTGCAGACGATACAGTATTATTATCCTCTAATTGTCATGAAAAAAAAGCAACAAACACACTCCAAGAAATTATAAACCACACAATTTGCTAGTTTCAAAAATGGGGCATAGAAGTAAACCAGGATAAAACAGTCCAAGTAATTTACACAACTAGAAGAACGAAACCCTACCATATTAAAATAAAAAACAACAACATAAAAATTAAACCCTATGCAAAATACTTAGGAATAACAATAGACTCTAAGCTGACATGGAAACCACACATAAAAAACAAGTAAGAAAATCACAGTCGGGCGTAACCGACTGTAAGAGGCCCTGTACCAGTGCAGGTCGCCTAACAAACACATTAAATGTTCCCCAAGCTTATGACCAAACACATGACCACTTCTCACTGCACCAAAACTAAGTGCCTTTTAAACCATTTTTTTATGTATGAAACGAAAAGGGGTCGCTCAAATTCAATTGCTTATAAAATCGTCATTTATTATCCGATTTTGATGAACTTTTCGGATTTTTGCTAAGAAGGACGATATCTCTATACTGGCATACTTACTTTTTTTTGTGCCGAAGAAATTTTTACCCTTGGGGGTGATTTTATGGGGAAGGGGGGAGGGGCAAGTTTTTAAAATAAACTTGTAAAATTCCGGAGCAGTCCTAGTCGAATGCAAAAAACACGAAGTCTCTATCTATTACCGTTTCCGAGATCCTTTCGTTCATACGGACGGCCAGACGGGCAGACGGACATGTCTATATCGACTCCTCTATCGCTCCTGACCATAATGGGGGTAACTTTGGGGGTCTCCGATTATTATTTCTACCTGTTACATACATTTGCACAAAACCAATAGGCTCTTAGTCCTTCGGTACAGGGCCTAACAAACGAAAAAACCAACTTCCAACTTATACAAACAACGCAGTCTAAAACCTTAAGATTAAAATCTAATGCTGATTGGTATATTACCAATACAGATATACATCGTGACCTTAGTGTACCTACAAATAAGGAAACGATGAGATGCTCTAGCACTTAGTACACAAACCGATTGCTAATTCATACAAACCAAGAAATGAGACAACTGCCTACAATAGAAAGCTCAACACGCAGGAGACTGAAGCGGCTCGTTCCAACAAACATAAAGCATAGATACCTATAAGCCTATACTATATATATATACTATACTATAATAACTATACACTATATTTAATCTAACAGTAAACTTGTTTCTAAGTGTCCATATGCACTTATTAGTAGTAATTCTATGGAAATAAACGATGCGATATTTCGCGAAGAGTGGGGCAGTCGCATGTAGTAAGATTAAATAGATTTTATTCTAATTTTAGTTATTATGATAATTACATTTATTACTTTAAGATAGAAATACACTAATGACATTGGTCATTGAGCGTACTATATGCCCATTATAGTAAAAAAAAATTACTTATTGTTTAAAAAAACAGATTGTAAACATTCAGGGAAATAAAAAAAAAAGAGTTAAAAGAGATGCTTCAATGACAGAACACAACTCGTATGAAATGAGAAACGAAATTGTGTATAGAAAAACTGATAGTGGGAACATTTTATTTTGTGTTCCTGAAGATATGGAAAGTCATGTTCTCTTTAAATATCATGATGAAATGGGCCATATGGGCATTGACAAAGTTTTGGATCTTGTTTCAAAAATCTTTTGGTGTCCGAAAATTAGAGAAATTATAGCTCATATCACATACAAAATTGTCTAAAGTGCATTGGATATTCCTCAAAACATGGCAAAGAAAAAGGTTTTTTACATAATATTCCTAAAAGTGATAGACCTTTTCAAGTGATTCATGTAGATCACTTCGGACCCGTAGATATTTCACGACCCAAAAAACACATTTATAGTTGTCGATGCGTTCTCAAAATTTGTCAGATTGTAACCAACAAAGACAACAAATGCTAAAGAAGTAGTGAATGCGTTAAAAGACTATTCTCGCCCATATAGTAATCCAATTTAACGAAACGAATTTATTAAATTTTTAGATGAAGAAAATGTTCAACATACTAAAATAGCAACAGGTTCTCCTCAAGCAAATGGTCAGGTAGAAAGAGTAAATCGAAGTTTAGGACCAATGATTGCGAAATTAACTGATCTTGAACGAAGCTTACATTAGGATGATGTATTTCAAACGGTTCAATACTCGCTAAACAACAGCACTCATAGGACAATCAAACAGTATCCAAGTGTGATGCTATTCGGCGTCAAACAACGAGGATTAGTGCCAGATCTTTTAAGTGAAAATTTAGATTTTAATCAAGAAAGACAAAAACATGACGACATACCATTAAAAGCAGCAGAAAAAGAAAAATAATTGCAAGCCTACAATAAATCTTATGTCAACAAGAAAAGACGCACTGCGAAGCAATACAATGAAGGCGACTATGTGATGATTAAAAACTTTGATTCAACGGCAGGCGTTTCGAAGAAACTCATTCCTAAGTCTAAAGGACCATATAAAATTACAAAAGTATTGGATAATGATAGATATGTTTTGGAAGACGTTGAGGGGTTATAGCAGTCTAGGATCGCTTCTCAACAGGCTGTAGTCTAAATTTAGACTTATAGATGGCCGTGAAAATATCACGAAAACTTGGCCATGTACTATAATCACCATAAAGCAAGTCTGTGTCACATGGAGGTAACGAAATGTTATGTGTCACAGAAGGGGCACCTGCACTACAGGAAGTCTCAAAGGCAGTATGAGCCAACGAACTCATAAAATCGCCTAGTTCTCCACCAGCGGACAAATACTCAACATATGCTCTGGAAGTTTTCCTTCATTTCGGTGGTATTAAGGTCGTTTAGAGGTGAGCACATCAGCTCCTCGTAAGCTTTCTTTAAAGATCGCCACAGACTTTTTAATTCCTCTTTCTGTAACCCTAACATAAAATGGATAGAATTTCCCCAAACAGATTGTAGGCACTCGGAACGCCCAATAAAATTATCACAATGTAGATGCAGGCGCAGACAGGTAGGGAGGGTCGTCAGTACTTTAAGTAAATAAGTAAAACTCGCGTTTTGTATTTAAAATAAATAGTTGTAGCGCGCTCGCTTCTTTTATTTAGCACATCAATCAGTGTATATAGGAAAACAGGGTTTAAAAAGTACAATGTCGTATAAAAATATTAAAAGCGTCAATTACATGCACATAAACATAGCGTTCGCGGGGTGGTTAGTATTTCAACTAACTTTTATTACAACAAAAATCTACTCGACTTAAAACTAGCGCGCAAAACCAACTAGCAGGAGTGCTCGGCGATTGGCAACGCAAGCGCCACCTATGACTTTAAATAAACGTCACATCAAATTCAAATTTGGCGCTAAAATTACCGCCCGCCTTCCAGCATCACTGCAAAAAGTTACAAATTATCCAAACTTAATCAAACTTAATTCAAAAAATAATTAAAAATTATAAACAATAATCAAAAAAAAACTAAAAAGAAAGAGAAAAAATAAAGCAATTTTCGCTACCGCCTCAGTTTTTGGCCCCGCCGAACACCACGTAGCCAAAAATGGAAAGAAGTGTACAAGGCGGCATTGTGGGACATATCGCACATTGGGACATTGCACCCAACACTATTGACACCGGTCCGGACTGATAGAATTCCCTATCAGCCAGTATAATGCCTTCAAACGCCTGTCGCAGCGACTCATCACCCAACCTCTCCGGAACTATACGATCCACACCCCGCTCGACCCGTGCCTCAACATTCAAATGACACGCTCGCTAATGGTAGAGGTGGGCATGCACGGGTCAAGCACCGCTCGTTCAATAAATGAGCGCCCGTGGACCATAACCTTGACACTCGCAGTAGGTCTCAACACAGTCCTACTGCGAATGGTTAGTTCCATCGATGGGGATTGAAGCCGAACCGACACTCACCGATTGTTTTGCAATAACTCTAGAGCACCAAACAGCCGAGACCGCTTGTGCACCGGGAACAGTTACGGTCCGACGTCGTAGACAAACAAGGTCTCCTAGGCGCCGGTGATCGAGCACGGTTTCGGCGTCCAACTGGCCGCTTTCCTCGCAGACGTTTACCTCATCTTTCACACGTATGGGGAATCGTAGCCCTGGGTACCTCAGCAGTAGTTGGCCGAGCCTCCGAATCGAACACAACCATCTCGTCTATCTCTAGAACTGGAGACAGCTCTCGAGGCTCCTCCGCTATATAAGAATGCCGCGGAGGAGCTAAATGCAGTTTTTTTCTCTGGAACGCTGGAGAGAGCGCATATAAGAATGGCGCGGAGGTGACGAACGAGGTACGCTTAGGATAGGGTCAGGTATCCTCTTCCTCGTCCCATGCCCGCATACTATTCCAATCCTTTTGCTGATGGTCGTGGGGCAAACAACACGAACAGTGCCGATGCAGCAGAACCACGCGTAACAGGTTCTCCAAATCTGTAGCCAAAAATTCCGGACACTGCCGTAAGGGGTGGTTGCCTTTGCACACGCGTCAAACAATAGTGCGCTTAGCACGAACTAACGGTCCATTCTCCATCAGTTGGCTGTAATGAAAGTTATGGTTTAAAAAAAAAAACCATTATTGATTAAACAAACAACTAGCTTGACAACAGAGCGTGTCGCTACACCACGTCCTATTTTGATGACAGCTAAACGAATTTTGTTATCCCTCCCTGCGTACGTTTTAAATGCGACCCAGTCGACTATCATTCGGAGGTAGATTTTTCTCGCGGTTTGCCACAATTTGTCCGACCTCTAAATTTGATTGTGGGTACTTCCATTGAAATATCAAAAATTTACAAGTTCCATAAGCTTTTTCGGACGCGTCTGAAAAGCCATGGAACAGAAATGTATCCAGAGATGAAAAATTCACACAACGATGAATTTTAATATAATTTATCCGCACATCTTCCTTGAAAAAAGTAGGGGTGCTTTCCGGTTTTAAAATGTATAGTGAGACAAATGATGTCACTCATTGACATCTGAGGGGGTTACCTTACACAAGTGCTGCAAGGTCGAACACTGATTAACTTCCTCATCGTAACTAAACTCTGAGATCCGGAAAAGCGCAGTCTCATTACTCATGAACTGCTTTAGTTTGACTGACCGTGAATCTCCTAGCGGCTGCTCACACTGATAATCAGGGCGAACAGGAAGAGTGACCACATGTTCCTTGTCACTATCGCTTTGAGTCGTGTTGACACGTTTTTTCCTCTGCATCGGGCTTAGTGCCAACAATTTGGAACATTTTATCAGCTGGTGGTCCGGCGCTCGACGCATAGGGCATGTGCCTTCAATGGTAGACTGGAAAGTCTGAAAACTCTTCGGCTTAGGATGCGACTCACGAGTCGGCTTGGAAGAAGTCGACTTCGAAGAATTTTTCAGATTTGAAACCGTTTCGAGCGTTTGAAATCTGTTCGTTAAAAATTCATCCATATCTTTCCATTTAGGGATTGCTCTCTCATCCTTAATTGACTGCTCCCACAAAAAAAGCGTAGCATCTGGAAGATGAGTGGAGCATAATAACACGAATATATCATCCCAATTTTCAATACTGGTTCTATTGGCTTCTAAATTAGAGAGAGAATTATTTATATCTCGTCTATAGACTCTTCAACTCATCTTTCAACAATTTTATTGTGAAGGATGTTTGCTCTTCTGGGCTCAATTCATTACATTAAGCCGCAAAGCGAAGAAGTTCGTCAGCAAAATGGTTAAATCTATTTCAGCCATTTTTTTTTACAAAAATTTGGTAAATTAAACAAAAAACACAATGAAATTATTTTACCAACAATTAAATATATAATTGTTCACAAAATTTAAATTTTTTTTTCCAAAAAATTAAAGTGCGTATATTGTTATATTCAAAAAACCGGCGCTGCGTCAATTATTTCGAAAAATAGTAAAACTTACTTGAAATAACTACTTTTTTAGGCCCTGTACCGAAGGTACAAGAGCCTTTTGGTTTTGTGCAAATGTATGTAATAGGTAGAAATAATGGTCGGAGACCCCCCAAAGTTACCCCCATTATGGTCAGGAGTGATAGAGGAGTCGATGTAGACATGTCCGTCTGTCCGTCTGTATGAACGAAAGGATCTCGGAAACGGTAATAGATAGAGACTTCGTGTTTTTTGCATTCGACTAGGACTGCTCCGGAATTTTACAAGTTTTTGCCCCTCCTCCCCCTTCACCATAAAATCAGCCCCAAGGCTAAAAATTTCTTCGGCACAAAAAAAATTTAGTGCGCCAATATAGAGTTAACGCCTCCTAAATCCAAAAAGTTCATCAAAATGGTATAGTAAATGACGATTTTATAAGCAATTGAATTTGAACGACCCCCCTTTTCTTTTCATTCATATTCGCGCAGTGAGAAGTGGTCATGTGTTTGGTCATATGCTCGGGAAACATTTAATGTGTTTGTTAGGCGACCTGAACTGGTACAGGGCCTCTTACAGTCGGTTACGCCCGACTGAAATTTCCTTACTTGTTTCTGTTTTGTTTTGATCAGACTATTCTCTCCGCTTGATTTAGTCTCAACAGTAAACTATATAAAGTGCAATCGAATTGCAAGCAATAATCGAGAAGTAATATGCACAAAAAAAACTCAAAAATGTGTGTTTATGACAACTTTTTCAGCGCGTCAAAGAACAGCAAAAAAATGTTTCACAAAAAAAAAAAACCTCAAATGTCAACCGAGGATTGACGGAACTGGCAAACCACACGAAATGCAAAGGAACGCAGGGGAATATAAAAAGCAAAAATAAATGATAAACGCACCTGAATTATGTACTAAACAAAAACTGAGTACAATTATTTATTTTTTATTTGAAAACGCTCTGTCTGCCTATTTCGGGTTCGAAGAACCAACAAATGTTTGCTGTGCCGCTCCTAGGCACTCGAAACGCCCAATAAAATTATCACAATGAAGATGCTGGCGCAGACAGGTAGGGAGGGTCGTCAGTACTTTAAGCAAATAAGCAAAACTCGCGTTTTGTATTTAAAATAATTAGTTGTAGTGCGCTCGCTTCTTTTATTTAGCACATCATTCAGTGTCAATAGGAAAACGGGGTATAAAAAGTACAATGTCGTATAAAAAATCTAAAACGTAAATTTTATGCACATAAACGTAGCGTTCGCGGGGTGGTTAGTATTTCAACTAACTTTAATTACAACAAAAATCTACTCGACTTAAAACTAGCGCGCAAAACCAACTAGCAGAAGTGCTCGGCGATTGGCAACACTAGCGCCATCTATGACTTTAAACAAACGTCACATCAAATTCAAATTTGGCACTAACACAGATTTTAAATTATTTTTGAAGGCCAAGACTTCATCAACAAAATGGTTAAATTTAGCCAGTGCCTTTTTTTAAAAAGCTTTGTCAACAAATAAACAAACAAAAACAAGTAAGGAAATTTCAGTCGGGCGTAACCGACTGTAAGAGGCCCTGTACCAGTTCAGTTCGCCTAACAAACACATTAAATGTTTCCCGAGCTTATGACCAAACACATGACCACTTCTCACTGCACGACTAAGTGCGTTTTAAAACATGTTTTTATGTATGAAACGAAAAGGGGGGGTCGTTCAAATTCAATTGCTTATAAAATCGTCATTTATTATCCGATTTTGATGAACTTTTCGGATTTTGGCTAAGAAGGACAATATCTCTATACTGGCATACTTACTTTTTTTTGTGCCGAAGAAATTTTTACCCTTGGGGTGATTTTATGGGGAAGGGGGGGAGGGGCAAAATTTCAAAATAAACTTGTGAAATTCCGGAGCAATCCTAGTCGAATGCAAAAAACACGAAGTCTCTATCTATTACCGTTTCCGAGATCCTTTCGTTCATACGGACGGACGGACGGACGGACGGACAGACGGACAGACGGACAGACGGACATGGCTATATCGACTCCTCTTTCATTCCTGACCATAATGGTGGTAACTTTGGGGGGTCTCCGACCATTATTTCTACCTGTTACATACATTTGCACAAACCCAATAGGCTCTTGTACCTTCGGTACAGGGCCTAAAAATGAGGATGCAAAATACAAAAATTATATTAAATTTGATTTAAAAGCCTCTGTTTAAATAAAAAGTATAAATCAATTTATTTAAAGAACCTGCGCCTCGAATATAATAAATATAATATAAAATTAACATGAAATTTTGTAACCGACCTTGCAAGTACTAGTCGTATACCAAAAAATAAAAGAGAATAAAAAAACAAAATAAACAAACTAAACAAACTAAAATAAAAAATTCAAACAAATAGAAACGTAAAATGAAATAGTTGGTGCACACTATACTCACTACGTATTGGTTTGTTGCAGCAAAAAAGCAGCAAAGGCTTGGCAGCTTTTTACAATTGGCGGCAACCGACAGCAGCAACAAGTCGCGTAAAAAATGCAACTTTTGTTCCAACTTTCAAGACGTATGTAGGTAGATCTCAAGCAAAGAATAAAATAATCTGGGTTAAAAATTTGAAGGCCTGTGTAATGTGCGCAATAATCTGAAAAGCTTTTTTACCTTTGTTAATATTAAGCTAGAAATACGGCTTACTCTTCAAACTTTCATCTTGATAGTTGTTCGCTGTGCCGCTCGTAGGCTTTGGAACACCCAATAAATAAAATCGTTGTTGCTGGCGCAGACAGGTGGGGGTGGGTCGTCAGTGCCTGTAAAGCACTCGCACGAAAAACAATAAATAAAACACGCGTATGTATTTAAAATTAATAATTGTAGCGCGCTCGCTTTTATTTAATACATCAGTGTATATAAAAAAAACGGGGTGAAATAAACTTGGCGCAAAATTCAAATCGAATATTTGTAGCACTAAGTGGTAGCGTACGCGTTTGCAGTAGTTTGATAACTGACCAACTCCTCTCTCCTCTCAGAGTTAGTTATCGAGTAGATGAACAAGACGAGTAGCAAGTTAGCGCGGTGTGGTAAATAACGTTACACACCACAAATTCAAATTTGGCGCTAACATTACCGCCCGCCTTGCAGCATCCCTGCAAAATAAAAATATGTCGCATCACAAACCGAAGCTTATATAAAAAATAAACTGTAGTGCTACCACTTTGCTGTCAGCGACGCACGCCAAACACGAGTATCTTTCAGGCAATGTCCAGCTTACTCCTTCGCCCGACCCGCGCCTCAACCTTGAGATCACGGCTAGGACCACACCGAGCCCTCAGGACCACTAAACAGTGATCGCTGACTCCTAACCGCGTCGTCGAAAGGCGGAGGCGCTGTACCACACGCTCACAGATGGTGGAGCGGGGCATGCAGGGGTCCAGGAGAGCACGTTCCAGGTGCACTCGACCACGAACTACCAACTGCACCATCGCAGTAGGCCTCAAGATTATCCTACTGCGTATAGTCGGTTGGATTGGAGGGGAGCGACGCCACACCGACACTCTCCGGTCACTAGAAATAACCTCCAAACACCCCGTAGACCGAAGCCCTTGGGACGTGGAGGGGAGATCGCGGGCCGACACCGTGGACAAGAGCCGTCTCTTAGGTGCCGGTGCACGAGCGCGGCGGCTGCATCTAGCTGCCCACTTCCTCCGTGGGAGCACACCCGGTTCTCACAGCTCATCAGCACATCTTTGCTCGTTCGAAGGCGACCTGGGCCGGCCCCGTAAATACAGGCGACCCAGACGCAGCTCCTGCCACTGCAGACTCAACCTCCACTTCCTCATCTACCTCCAAAAAGGGAAATAGTTCTCTCTCACCATCGCCTTTGGTCAAATCAGTAGACCGGCATGGTGGAGAGGCTGAGAGCACTGTAGAGGCTGGTGCTTTAACACGCCTGATGGGGCTGTGGCCTCCGTGAAGCTGTTTGTCTCCGATGCCCAAAAACTCCGGGCACTCCTGTAGTGGGTGGTCGCCTTTGCACTCGCGGCAGACCAAAACTCGTTGTTGCTTCTCTGTAAAAAATCTCGTTTTTTTTAAGCAAACAAAATGTTAATAATTTATTGAGTAACGTATGCAGCTGGACAACAGGACGCGTAATCGCATCACGTCCTGTTTTTACATCAGCTCGTCTGACTTTTTTGTCCCTCCCTGCGTACGTTTGAAAAATGCGGCCGAGCCGCCATTCATGTGGGGGGAGATTTTTCTCAAGGAGTGCCACAACATTTCCGACCTCTAAATTCAGTTGTGCGTACTTCCAATAAAAATTTAACCATGGGGGAGAAATTCACACAATGAGGAATTTGGATATATTTTATCCGCACATCTTTCTCGCAAAAAGTTATCCAGGATTGCTGTGTAGATGCAGGCAAACAGTCGTCCCAATCTGTCTTCTCCAACCAAATTTTTGGCAATAAAATTTTGATGGAAACGACTATTGAGGCTAACCAGCCTGCCGGATCAAACAACCTAGCGACTGACAAGCAACAAATTGACAGCAAAAAATCGCTAGGAATCCCTGCTAATGCTTTTTCATGATTCGCAGTCCACTTTCGCATTGAAAACCTTGCGGGATTCAATGCTACCATCAGCTCAACACGTGAGCGAATAGCAGTGGCTACATCAAGAGCACCAGCAAGTGCATCATGCACATACACCATCGAGCGCAGACTCTCTGCCGCTAGCGGATATTTATCCTGGATGTCATCTGCCAAACGACGTAAAGTCCGAATGGCCACGTAAGGGGCACAATTGACTCCGAATGTGACCGTAGTCAACGCGAAGTCTTCAATTTCAGCTTTATCAGACGAACCAAAAACAATTCTCTGTAAAGCCGAATCACTTTTCTCCACGAAAAAAGTAGGGGTGCTTTCCGGTTTTAAATATGTATAATGAGTTAAATGATGTCGCTCATTGACATCTAGGGGGGTTACCTTACAAGAGGGCTGCAAGGTCAAACACTCATTAACTTCCTCATCATAATTAAACTCTGAGATCCGGATATGCGCAGTATCATTACGCATGAACTGCTTTAGTGCGATTGAGCGTGAAGCTCCAAGAGGCTGCTCACACTGATAGTTAGGGCGAACAGGAAGAGTGACCACATGTTTCTCGTCACTATCGCTTTGAGTGGTGTTGACGAAATTTCGTTCACAGAACTCGTCCTCAACACTCTGAAAAGCCCTACTGGGAATGCTATCTAATTGCTGACCCAAGCTAAACTTTGTAAAACAGGATACAATAGAAATCGTATTGCACCTGGTGGGGGGAGAGAGTGGACCAGTAAGAATCCACCCAAAAACAGTTCGTTGAGCCAGCAATGAACCCAAAATATTTTTGTTTTATACCCTCTCTCACGATTTGAGGGTAAATATCACTGCCTATCACGATGTCGACCTGATCGCTCTTGAAAAATTGAGGATCGGCCAGGGGGAAATCAAAACTGACATCTGATGGCAATAAAATATTCTTACTGGGTAAATTTCCAGTAAGTTTGGGTAAAACAAAATAACTCGTTTCCAATCTGAAACTTGGATCGAGTGAGGACTCCAGTATCAAACGACACGACCTGTTAATACTAGTAGCTAGAGATGTATTTAACCCTGAAACATGTGCCTGCACTCGTTCGCATCGCACACCAAGGCGCCTCTGAAGACGTTCGGAAATGAACGTACCTTCAGATCCCGAGTCTACCAGTGCTCGAGCAGAAATAACCTGATTCTTGAATTTTATTCGCACTATTGCAGTTCCCAAGAGCATACTCTTCGTTGAAAAGGAAAAGCAAGATTTCAAACTATTGCTTTTCGTTGCTTGCGACGTACTTGCATGTCCATTGGAAATCGACTGAGCTGCCGGAGAAGGGGGGTTAGAATTTGAAAACATTGGCGGTAGTGTTCCAATGGAGCAGCGTGTGGTGGGGTTTTGAGCACTTTATACACCTATGTAAACTTTTGCATTTGTTCCTCATATGACTGTGAGCCAAGCAATTTAAACAAAGTTGCTTCTCTCTCACTTTATCTGTCCTCTGCTTAGGACTGAGGGCTAAAAATTTCGGACACTTGATCAAATTGTGCTCCGAAGACTGGCACATATGACACTGGTACGTTACTTTTATTTGAAAAGTGTTCAAACGCTTCGACTTGTTAAAATCTGAGGAAGGCTTAACAGAAACGGACTTCGAAGAGCTACGAAGATTTGAGACCGTTTCTAACGTTTGGAACCTGCTTGTTAAAAAGGTGTCCATGTCCTTCCACTTTGGAATCTCTCGTTTGTCTTCCAAAGACTGCTCCCATAGCGTCAGAGTATTATCTGGAAGACGGGTAGAGCACAGAAACACCAGTATAGCATCCCAATTTTCGATGCTGATACTATTAGACTCTAAATTGGCAATTGCATTGTTGATTTCCCGCTGTAGCTTTTTAATGGCCGCGCCATTCTCAGAAGCTACAGGCTCTAAACCAAACAATGCCTTGAGCTGACTGTTTACCAACACTCGTTTATTTTCATATCGGTCAACCAGATTCTGCCACGCTAACTCAAACCCATCGTTGGTTAGCGGAGATCTGTTGACGATATCTCAAGCTTCATCACGAGTTTTTTGTTTTAGGTGATACAACTTCTCAACAGGTTGTAGTCTAGAGTTCGACTTATAGATGGCCGTGAACATATCACGAAAACTTGGCCATGTGCTATAATCACCGTAAAACAAGTCTGTGTCACATGGAGGTAAAGAAATATTATGTGACACATTTGGGGTATCTCTACTTCCACAATGCTCTGAAAATGAACAAGTCCTATCTACCATGGAACCACATGTCATATAGGCACTCAAACATATGCTTTGCCTTGCCATGATAAGTTCTTTGTCCAAGCCCTCTGGTTTCTGACACATTAATTTGTCGTAAGAAACTTTGACCGCACGCCACAGACTCTTCAATTCATCCTTCAACAATTTTGTTTGTGAAGGATGTTTGTTCCTCTGAGCGCATTTCCTTACATTGTTCCGCGAACCGAAGAAGTTCGTCAGCACAATGATTGAATCTGTTTTCGGCCATTTTTTCAAAAAACTTAGTCAATTAAATAAACAAAAAAAATGAGGATGCAAAAGTCAAACAAAGAGAATTTGAACAAAAATTTAAATTAAATTTGTTCGAAAAGATTCTATTTTAAATAAAAAGTGCGTTTAAATTATTATATTTAATGAACCGGCGCTGCGATAAATTATTTCGAAGAAGGGGGAAAAAACAATAAAACTTTTGTGAAATAATTATGCACAGCCCGAAAAACTATATATTTTGAAATATAATATAATCGCACAAAAAACAAATAATATGGAACTTTGATATCGACCCTGGTACGTATTGGTCGTATACAGAAACAAAAGAAATTTTTGTTTAACTGTTCCTAACTTTTCTGTCTGTCCGTCCGTCCAAATAGCGCTAGCGACAGACTATGCGGGATGCGGGGTTACAACAAACAAACAAACAAACACAAAAAATATATACATAAATGCAAATCAAAAGCGCAACGGTGCTTATATGTATGTACATATATATATGTAGGTATTTATTAAAATGTATTTATTGTTGTAATTTTACCACTGCAGCATGCGCTTATACAGCTGCTTCTTCTTCTCTTTTTGCTTGTTTGTTTTGATCGTTTCAACCGGTACCGATCAAAACCGCTCTAATGCAATCAAATTGCAAGCAAACAAAAAATCGCTCGACGCACAAATCGAAAAGTGTGTGTATGTAAAACTTTATGAGTGCGCCAAAGAAAAGGCGAAGAATATTTGCACAATAAAAATAATGCACAAAAACACTCAAATGCCAACCGAAAACTTGCGGAACTGGCAAACCAAAAAATGCAAACGCACGCAGGGGGTATAAAAAATCAAACAACAATGCTATACGCACCTGATGCATGTACTCAAAAAGTAGGGTACAATTATTTATTTTAAAAACGCTCTGTCTGCGTTATCCGGCTCGAAGGACCAAAATGTTCGCTGTGCCGCTCGTAGGCTTTGGAACACCCAATAAATAAAATCGTTGTTGCTGGCGCAGACAGGTGGGGGTGGGTCGTCAGTGCCTGTAAAGCACTCGCACGAAAAACAATAAATAAAACACGCGTATGTATTTAAAATTAATAATTGTAGCGCGCTCGCTTTTATTTAATACATCAGTGTATATAAAAAAAACGGGGTGAAATAAACTTGGCGCAAAATTCAAATCGAATATTTGTAGCACTAAGTGGTAGCGTACGCGTTTGCAGTAGTTTGATAACTGACCAACTCCTCTCTCCTCTCAGAGTTAGTTATCGAGTAGATGAACAAGACGAGTAGCAAGTTAGCGCGGTGTGGTAAATAACGCGTAAATAACGTTAACGTTCAAATTTGGCGCTAACAATAGTAGTGAAGCAACCTCTGATTCTCAGATCGGACTTGTTTGCTACTTTCTTTCAATCTACTTACACTAATTATTCTTCTAACTCTAGTATATCTTATCCCTATACGATCCCATCTTATGACATTTCGTCCTATAATTAGCATGTCAAATGTGTTCACATGTCTAAAAAATCTTTTAATTTTCATGTCTCCCTGACCCTGACAATATTCCTAGTAGTATACTAAAACAATGTGCCAGCTCCATTTGTGTTCCTTTATCTTTTCTTTTTAAACTCTCTATTAAAAATAGTCAATACCGAAATCTTTGGAAACCATCTTTTATTTTCCCTTTACACAAGAAGGGCAGTAAGTACTAAATTAAGTGCTACTCCCAAATTGTTCAAACATATTATTACCGATCAAATGCAAAAATCGCTTATAGCAGTTGTCAGTCCACTGCAACATAGTTTTGGTAGAGGTGTGTTCATTTGTACCAATCTTCAAGAATTTTCTTCTATCGTTAATAAGGGCTTTTCATCTGGCTGCCAGACAGATGTCATTTATACTGACTTCAGTAAACCTTTCGACAGCATTTGCCTTATGTATAAATTAAAAGTTCTAGGATTTGGCCAAAATCGGTGGGGGAAATACCCTACCCACCATATGAGCGATAAAAACAATTTGTCATATATTTGGATCCATTTAAGGTACAGAGATGTAATTTGGTATATACATGTTAAGAGGATCAGGAGAAGTCAACCTGTTAAGATTGGTCAAAATCGGAGGGAGCAATACTCCACTCCCATATAAGCGACGAGCATTACCCACGACTTCGTCCGCATAGATAACTAACTAACTAATAACTTTTTCATTATGCCTTAATTCTGAAACTTTCAGGCGTGCTCCTGTTTTTACTTACTTTTGCGTTTGGGATTTCAGTAAAATATTAATCAGAATTATTGGACTTCTTTGTGTTTGGTGTCATTTTCAGTGCAAATTTGAATAGGTTTGACTCATGGTTCAAAGATAATATGATATGAAATCACGAAACGCAAAGGTAAGTGAAAACGGTACCATACCTGTATATTTAAAAAAAAATAAAAAACACGCTTTAATAATAGGTCGAACTAAAAAGTATAAAATAATTTATAAAATAAATGTAAAAGAATTAACACAAATATTCATATCGTTTCATAAAATATTCGGTTCTGGAAATCAATGTTCAAAAATATATATTTTATAAAGCTTTCTTTAAAAGTAGAGATTTTTATTGCGTTGAAAATAGTTTTAAACATCTACCAACTTCAAGTGAAAGTGTGACCAAAATCAACGAAAATTGTTAAAAAATCAGGATCTTGTTAGATATCAGGTTAGTGTAAATCTACGCTTAGCGTATCATACAAAAAAAATAAACCAAAATAATTTTTATCGAAATCTACGCGGACGAAGTCTCGGGTAAAGCTAGTTATAAATGAATAATTTATCTTTAAGTCAAATTGAATTTTAGCATATAAATTGTCGCATATTTACTAATTTCAACATTAACAGTCAAAACTGTCAAACATAATCTATTGTAAATAGCATTCATAATAAAATTAAAATTAAATTTGCATAAAAAATCATTGAAACGGCGTATTTATCTACTATGCGCTTCATATTATGTATCTCGTCGCTGACACATACATATGAGGCATTCTCTGAAAAAAATGCCACTTAAAAAAAAGTTCTTCATTTTTCTGACAATTATATATCTAGTAGTATATGTGAAAACTAAAAAAAAAATATGATTTTAGGTCCGTGTATTCCAGGATTGCTATACTGTCAGGGTTCAAACTTTTTTGCAACAAAATTTTCGAATCTCCATAACTTTAAAAAAAAAGAACAAACTTTTTTTTTCAAATTTTTTCTATGAAATATTAATTTTAAAAATTTTTACGATAAACAGTTTTCAAGTTTAAGAAATTTCGCACAAAAAAGTCTCTTGGTTTTTTAAAATCCGTTCATTCATTTAGAATGTATGGGGATTCGAAAATTTTGTTGCAAAAAAGTTTGACCCCTGACAGTGTGGCAACCCTGCCGTACACGGACCTAAAATCATATTTTTTTTAGCTTTCACATATATTTTTTAGCTTTCACATATATTATTTTCAGAAAAAATTGAGAATTTGTTTTTTAAGTGGCATTTTTTTCAGAGAAATGCCTCATATATGCAATTAAACATTTTCTGTGGTTTTACTTGCGCATCTTCTTTCGTTGTCGTCGCCGCAGCAGACATTCATTGCAGTACCGCAAACATATTGTATGTATGTATATCTGTATGTTTCATTATTTATCCAAATCTTGCTTCATCTCGCTGTAAGTTACATATCTACATCGTCATCGATTAATTGCTCTGTTGCGCGTTACCTTTCGTCGTTCGTATAGCTGTTAATAACATTAACAGTTTCCATCAAAAAAGGTCTGTCGCAGCAGACTTCACAAATTCGTCGGGCGCTTCTAATACTTAACAGCGCAGATCTATGTTAACAAAATAAAAGTAGTTAGCATAGATATTCAAAGTAACAGCTTTCTGCTACTTTACAGGCAGCAAAGATTTAATACAAGCAGCGCAGTCGCTTGCGCGTAATTATTTTGTGTGCTAATAAAAACACAACTACATGCTTTCGTTTTGAAATATTTAAAATCTTATTGAAATGTTTGCATACATTTTGAAATTTTTGGAAATATTTTCAAACATTTGCATATTAATATATTTTTTTTTTTAGAATAATTAAAAATACATTTCATTATGGCTGGACATAAGAAGAAACTAAAAAATAGTTCATCTGTGGATATGGACTCAATATTATTTCAACGCGAAAACGTACTAGCAGATATTCGTCGTATAAAGGAATTTGTCATCGAAAATGAGGATTCAATCGAATCTTACGAATTGGAATGTAGGCTTGATTTTTTGAATGGTTATATTGAACATGCTTTTCAGCTGAAAGCGGAGCTAGACAATATAAATCCAGCTATAGCTTCACGAGCGGATTTAGAAAATGAGTGCATTTCAGCAAAATCTTTGCTTATGTCGATTAAAGGTCGAGCTCAAAAACAAAATGTATCCGGCATTTCGCACAAATTGCCGCATATGAAGTTGCCTAGGTTCGGTGGCAATTATTCGGAATACAAAAATTTCATTGGACTTTTTGAAACCCTTGTTGATAAGGATCCAGGTTTGAGCAATATTGAAAAATTCAATCACCTTTTATCGTGCCTTCAACATGAGGCTTTAGGTACTGTGAAAGCATTTCAAGTAACAGGAAGCAATTATCCTAAAGCGTTGACAGCTTTAAAGCGGGTTTATGACAATAGTTGCTTAATCTTTTTTGACAGCATCGCAAAATTATTTGAGTTACCTTCTATGGCAAATCCATCAGCATTATTACTTTGCACATTGATTGATACGGTTTCCGCCATTTATGGGTCATTGCTATCCATCGGTAATAATAAACAGGTAGCAAATGCGTTGCTGATCCACATATGTATGTCAAAAGTAGATCAGAAAATCAGGACAAAAAGGGAAGGAAATCTTAATTATGAGAGTATTCCATCATGGATGGAATGCGAAAAGGCACTTAACAAGCGATATCAGCACTTGCCAACTGAGGAGGCTTCGTAGGGTCGAACTTAAGCACGAAAGTCTATTCGGGAAGCTTATAATAAACAAAGTAACTAAACTTCAATGTCGATAATAATACATAATATATAATATATAAGCACAATAGCCAAAATGTGCGTTCTGCAAATCTAATAAACATTTCATTCAGTTTTGCAATTCATTTGCTGCAATTCCAGAAGCAAATCGATTCGAATTCGTTAAAAATGCACCATTATGCATTTATTGTTTAAGAAGAGGACACAATGTGTACCTCGTCAGTTCAACATTCGGTTGAAACAATAATCGGATCACGAATAATTTCGGTCGAAATGAGGGCAGAATCTGTAGTAATGAAGACCATATCAACAAATCATCCAAGTTAAGCAATTTCTACTACTGGGTGGAATCTTACATATAGACCTACTCGGTGCAGAAACATTATTTCATTTAATTCGTTCAGGTCAAATTAAGAAAGGAAGCGACGGCACAGTACTTAAAAAAACACAGTCTTTCATCTCTGCGTACTAAGACCGCAAAGTTCGTCTACAAAGTAGCCTGTAGTTTTCAAATCATTTTGTAACTTATAACTCAAATTTCGCTGAATGACTTGTTGATGATTGGACCAATCATTCAACCAAGCTTATTTTCTACATTACTTCGCTTTCGACTTCGCTTATTCGGTATGACTGCTGATATCAGTAAAATGTATCGACAAATCGAAGTTCACGAATCTCGGCGGAACTATCAATTAAGATTTTGGAGAGAGCAATATACAGACTCACTACAACTATATATATTAAATACAGTCACTTGCGGCACGGCCACTGCTCCGTTCTTATTGGTTTTTGATTAAGAAAGCTGAAATTGTTCTCGGTTTTATAAAGGAATTTTTCGACGCTTACACTACAAAGCTTTTGTACACTTTACTTGTTCGTCCGATCTTGGAATTTGCATCATGTGTTATGTTATTCACAAAGATCGTATTGAGTCTGTCCAAAAACAAGAAATATATCGTTTCAGCTATTTGCTTTAAGAAAATTCGATTGAAACTTACATATCTTTCAACTCCGTCTGCAAGAAGAATGAATGAAAAATTCGGCCCATGCCCATCTCAAATTGCGAGCCTGAGTTTTCTGAAAGTGTTGTTCGACTAATTCACATTCCGTGTCAAGTTTTATTGGAACATTAACCACTATTTCTTCAACATCTCCTCTACATCTAGCGTAGCTAGAAGAGTGCATGTTCTATTTGCTGGCGGAGATGCTGTGGCCGATGTATCGATCCAGCCAATTACTGATAATTACTGGCAATGGTGCATCCGAGACCGTCGTGTAGCTTAAGGCCAGTGAAAATGTTCCAAACATATCCACTACCAAGAAATATATCGATTGGTGATAATGTGTTGAACGAAGGGTTGGCTTTTTTGTGCCGTAGTAAAGTGTTTCATAATCTAGGGGTGCAAATCTTGTCTGGGGCGATGAAGTTAGTATTCATAATTTCTACCCGCGCAGTAAGTTCTTGCTTCGAAACTGAAGACTTAAATTGAAGTATAAATTGACCACGTGTAGTTTCTGCACTGACTGATGAAATTGAAGAAACAGCAATGGACAGGATAGGACTGCTCAGAAGCGTTGTCCAGCAGCACGCGGCAAGCAACAAATGCGTATTGCGAAGTACGCACTTTTACCGTCGTTGTAGGTTAAAGAGAGGGTATACTATTCTCACGTGCTCTCCGATTGAAGTGAACTTAAGAGTAAAGTACTAGGCCTAGCGTTGTCGTTATTTATATCTTGACCAGATGAAAACGCATTTATAAAAGCGATCCAGCTCTAAGGACCGTTGGTCGTTTTGATTATTATTTTATTTTATTATAGTCTGTTTTTACAATTAAAGTTACTTTTTTTTTTATGAAATGTGAACTGCAGCACTTGTTAGTTGTTAAATATTATCAATACTAAGAAGAAGTACACATTGTTCAAGTCTCGATCGGTTATATTTAACCTTAATGGACTGGATTTAAATCGGTTGTTGATAGTAATTATAATTTAAATTAAAGAAAATTTATCGTAAGGCATATACATCGAAATTAAAAGACATTCCTCGACACTCAAAATTTTTAGAATTGGATGGCTCAGCTATTTTTCAATAATGCTTTTATACATATAGTAAAATAGTCTTCTGAGGCTTCTTGTGCGCGTTGACGCCATTCGTTGTGGGTATGCGTTCATCGGACCATATCTTGCATAAAAGTTGGTG
This sequence comes from Leucophenga maculata, assembly GCA_035044805.1. Classification (NCBI taxonomy): domain Eukaryota; kingdom Metazoa; phylum Arthropoda; class Insecta; order Diptera; family Drosophilidae; genus Leucophenga; species Leucophenga maculata. Next base: position 20,497 of record JAWNNP010000416.1, read on the forward strand.
CAAACAACTCTTCGCCGCCCGTCTTAAATAATTCAACTGGCAGCCCATCAGAGCTTGCCGCTTTATTATTTTTCAGCTTTTTAATAACTGAATCATTAACTGGTGGTTCCGGTGTCATTTCTCTATCGGCGGAATTGTGCGCTTCAGCGCCTCCGAGTAGGTTAGAAAAATGATTTCTGTCACGTAACATCTCAACATCCTCAAACTCCCGCCTTTCTTGCTCCTTTTTCTTGGGTCTGAAAAGGCTCGCGTTGCTCTCGACTTCAGAGATCGCTGATAGGAAGCGTTTTTCAGTGCAGTAGCATTGCGACACTCCTCGTCGTACCAAGAATTATTCACAGGTTTTGTATAACCAATGACATCTTTGACAGCCCTATCCATGGAGCGGGTGATATGTTTCCACTGTTCACATATATCTTGAGAAGACGGAGAGGTTTCCCGGAGTAGTCGGGAGAGTGTGCTTAAAAAGGATACGGCGGTCTGTTCTGACTGCAGCTGACTGCGACGTGCACTACGCTGAGCCTAGTGCGTACCTTGGCTACGGCAAGATAGTGGTCCGTAATAAGGTTGGGACCACATAACGTTTGCACGTCCAACACGCTCGATGTGTGCCTTCCGTCAATCAAAACATGATCAATTTCGTTGCGTGTAATATGATCTGGACTCAGCCATGTAGCCTTGTGGATGTTAAGGTGTTGAAATCTGGTACTACTAACTACCATGTTCCGACCTGCGGCGAAATCGATTAGCCTCTCTCCACGTTGATCGCTGGACGGAATTCTCTAGAACTTAAAAGCATGCTTTATTGCTTCGCATCTTTATTCGAACTCATTTTCTTTACAATGTTCTTGTAGTTATATGATCTTTTAGTTATATACAATTTTTAAGAGCTAGTTAGACTGTATAATTATATTTGTGTTGATATGCATCTTTCGCACTTATGTTTGTCTATTTCTGTTTTCATTACATTGAATAGCTAGTACGGTTTTATGAGTTTATTGACATGTTGGGTACTAATGCTTGAATATTAAAGATGTGTCCGCTGCATTGATCGTTCCGTCATCTATGCACAAAATTTATGGATGAGTATAAATTTAATCGTAAGAAACGCATGCTCAGCTTGTACCCATCTTATCACACAGCGTGTTTTTTGTTATACGCAGAAGCAGTGAGAACAAAATGTTTAAATATGTTTAAACAGTTGGAGGTAGTGTCGTGAAGGCTAAATTTTCCTACGGTTGAGCCAAGATTGCTTCCTTTCCAATCTTGGCGTTGAAATCGCAAATCACGATTTTGACATCGTGTTTGGGACAGCGCTCGTACGGAAGATCCAAGCGCTCGTATAAATTATTTTTTTGCGTCGTCATCTTTCTCTTGGACCGGTGCGCCCAAATCAAGCTTATATTAAAATATTAAGGCTTAATGCGTACCGCGGCTAGATGCTCGTCAACTGGCGTGAACCTGGAGGCGAGGCCACGTAGTTTCCTACTCACCACGAAATCACATCCAAATTCGCATGGCAGGTATAGTAGATGGCATAGGATTCTTTTTTAGAGCAACACTGTCCTATCCATCGGATTTCTTGGATTGAAGTGGTGTCAGACTTGCATCTTTCGAGGATATTTGCACCATCCCAATTAAGGGTGCGGACATTCCAGGTGAATATCTGTTAAACATGGTTCTTAAAGTGTTTGCGAGGTAGGTCGTCATCATAAGGTTCCTTCCGAGGCTTCCTGTTTGTTTTCATTTGAGATTTATTTTTACAGTGGCGGAATCCATGCTCAGCGCACTAAACCCTAATTAAGGGGAAGGGGTTTTTGCCTTTTCACGTTAGCTCACCTCTGAACCTGTGTTCAGAGGCTACCCAGGAGGTCCGTGCTCCAAGGGACGGACGTGTGAGCTGGCCATTCCGAAAAATATACACCTCAACTAACAATTAGATCTTGCCTAGACTTAACGTCGGACCATTCTCCCATTCTAATAAATTAGACTGGAACACTTTTCGTCGTATATTTGAGGAGCATATTTAAACATGTATTCTTGTAAGTATTCTGACATTACATATCTCAACGATATAATAATACTTGCAGCAACAAAATACAACCGACCTTACAAACGAAAACAGATTTAATGATTGCACACATTTAACAAAAAATTTAGGAAAATTTTAAAAGAGGAAAAGGAGAAATAGTTTGAATATTATTTGCCAAATTTAGACGCAACAATTTCTTCGAACTTTTCACTATTATTATTATTATTATTATTAGTGGGTAGTACGCACTGCAACCTTTACAGGTCTATTGTGCCCCAACAGTTGTTGACCTACAGCAACTCATCCAGCCCTACTGTCCTGAAAAAGGACAATAGGTTTTTAGGATTGAGTGAATGCAACGCCCCTCCGGTCACTTGGTAATTGCCAAGATACATGTGTCTGGTTTGGGTCAGAGCTGGACAGTCTCCCAAAATATGCTCCGGAGTTTCGTCGTCCTCCAGACAGAATCTACAAGTGCTGTCACTTTCGACTCCGATTTTGCATAGGTGTCTCCTAAGTTTACAGTGTCCAGTCAGGAAGCCTGAAACCATTCTTAAGTCATTTCTTTTAAGACCGTTGCAAATTTCCGATCTTCTGTTGTTGTAAGGTCCTAACAGCTTTTTGCTCTGTTTTAATCCTTCACACTTATCCCAGAAAAAGTCTCTTGCTTTCTTTTCTTCCTCTTTTACCAGGATCCTCATTGTTCCTGGTCCGATCCCGCAGAAGGGTTCTGGGCCTATGAAGGGGGACGCTGCCCCTCTTCTAGCCAAGTCATCTGCTTGCTCGTTTCCTGGTATGCCCGCATGTCCGGGTACCCAGTATAGAGTGATCTTGTTAAATCTTCCCAGGTTGTTTAATTTACCTACACATTCCAAGACCAGTTTGGATTTAATCACAGGCGAACTTACTGCTTTAATAGCCGCCTGGCTATCAGAAAAGATAGCGATTACTTTTCACTATAGAAAGCTACAAACTATTACACCATTCGATTATTCATACCCACCATTGAAGTACTTGGGCAAAAAATAATTTTTCCAAATGAGATGTTGAATAACAAAAATGAATTGTCGAAAAAGATAATAATGGATATATCAAAGCCATAGTCCACTTACTTACTTAGTTAAATGGCCGTCAACCGTCTACCGGTCATGGCCGCGTCCAGGAAAGCGCGCCAGCCTCCATAATCCTGTACGCGCTGGCGCCAGTCGTTCTGAATGCCAAGTACGGAGAGATCTTTCCATACCTGGTAAGCCATAGTCCAGAAACACAAAATCTAGAAGCCGACCTGCAATGTTGCAAGGACAAATCAAGAAGAATATATACAAAGTCATGATTAGCAGATGGAATTAACATGTAGGAATCATTTGCCATTGACCAATTGGTAGTGGGTAAATGAAAGTCACCCATAACTATAATATGATCTTTATCACGTAAAAGTGTGGCAATATGAGAGACACCAGTTGCATGCAGCTTATGTCAGAAAAAGGAGGAATATATGAACAGGTGCTACTAATATTATACATAAATGTGAAAGTTTGAATGTGATGATCACAATTAGGCAGTGATGACTACAAGTACCTTACAAGCTGGTAACTTTATTTCATTGGTTCATTTCAGAAGTTCTGTACAACAACAATTGCTAGCGATTGACTTATTTCGTTGTTGCGTTTTGTACCATTCACACGTAGTGTGAAATGGTATATTGAGTTTGTCTGAAAGTTTCTCACGAAATAAAAAGCACCGCAGACCCTATAAGATAAATATATTCATATTATAAAGACGATTTATATCACGCCCACTTTTTGGTCTAGTCCCAATACAAACCCACCGCCCCATGCACCACCATCCCACAAGCAATGCTCCCAACTAACAACTAAAAGTAAACGTTTTTCTTATCTCTTTCTTTTTAATGCTATGATAATTTGTTTGTGTGCGTATTGCGTATGCTCGTGGAATTGGACTGAACCATTGTTTTTATAGATATTGTAGAAACCAAAATTATTTTATGCTGGCTTGCGTTGAGCTAAATGAAATAACTAAACAGCGATAAGTCCAATGATCGAATTACAAAATTTTAATATTGCTTCACCTCAGACTTACATTTCAAATTTGCTTATTACAGTTAGCTTTTTTATACATTGCAGTAAATGAATTGGAAGAAAACAGTTCATTGAAATAAACAGCAAATGCGCGTAAGAGAAAATAGGCAAAAATAGAAAAATATAAAATATGTAAAAACATTAGGCTGCAGCGACATTTATGTCACCTTCCCTGAACATTCTCCCCCTATTGGAAGAGTCAGGCTTCCAATATTATCATCCTCGATGGGCAGACGACATAGTTTAGCCACGGCGCGTTTCATCAAACCGCTGCTAGTCTTAATATATGCAACTCCATCAGTTCCTTTGACCACTTCGGTAACGCGGCCAAGATGCCATCTCAACGGAGGAAGATTTTCGTCTTTCAACAGAACAAGAGCCCAACTTCTAGATTAGGTGAAGATACTTTCCACTTGACGCGCTGTTGAAGAAGAGTGATGTATTCCGAACTCCACCTTTTCCAAAATTGTTGCTGCAGAACACAAAATCTTTGCCATCTGCCAAGTCTGTTTGTGTTGATTGATGTAACATCCGGTTCAACAAATGCTGTGAATGGAGCACCAACTAAGAAGTGAGCTGGCGTCAAAACATCTAGGTCATCTATGCTATCTGAAAGTGGACATAGAGGTCTTGAATTTATTATAGCTGATATCTGGCAAACTAAAGTTCGTAGTTCATCGAAGCTAAGAATTGAAAGACCAACAGTGCGCCAAAAATGATATTTTGCGTTTTTTACTGAGGCTTCCCAAAGACCTCCGAAATGTAGCGAACGAGGTGGAATAAAACGCCAGTCAATTCCATCATCGATGCATTGTTTCTCTACAGCATCCTTGTGCGAGTTACTATAAAAAAGTTGCTTTAAATCATCCAGTTGATTTTTGCAACCAACGAAATTTGTTGCATTGTCAGACCAAATGCATTTTGGCTTTCCGCGTCTGGATATAAATCGTTTTAAGGCTGCTAAAAAGGAATCCGTTGACAAATCTGCTACCAATTCCATATGTATTGCCTTTGTGCTAAAGCATATGAAGACTGATATATAGGTTTTTACTGGAGGTCGATTCCTTACTTCGGAGCGATAAAAGAAAGGACCACAGTAGTCGACACCGGTTATTAAAAATGCGCGATTTGATTGTACCTTCTCCGCAGGCAGAGCTCCCATAATATGGTTCATGAGACGTGGTTTGACCTTGAAACAAATGGATTAAGAGAATAGATTTTGCTTGATGCCGAGATTTGTTTGTTTGAAGAGAGTTTAGTATATTCGTCTAATAAGCTACATCGCTGTACCATACGCAACAACAAATATGTCCCTCGCTGAATCTCTCTTACAGAAAGAGAGCTGGAAGTAGTGCTAGTTGATTGCAGTTGATGAGATGAGGTATTTTGCAGATTATCTTTGGGTATAACATTATCTGAAAATATTTTACTCTGTGAACTTTTCCGCTTATAAAATTTATATAAGTATCCGTAGATGCGCTGCATTTTAGAGTATGAATTAACAAATTTAGCATTGATTGAGTAGTCTTCAAATGTAATTTAATCGTTCGAAACTCTCAAATTCTTTGCAAAACTGTGTCCACTGAGTATGCAATATTTGGGGTAAACTTTCATCCCAATCAATATGATGTTTCCACAGCGTTTGAAGAAATATTTTAGCACTGGTGATTGCAGGTCCTACAAGTCCTAGTGGATCATAAAATCTGGCAACATATGACAAAATGGTCCTTTTAGAAATATTCGTGAATGGTTGTTGTTGTATAAACGAAAATACGAAAACGTCTCTAGAAGGATCCCAGACAAGACCAAGCGATTTTGTAAAATCAGTGCCGTCGTGAAATTTAAGAAATTTTTCCTTATCCGAATCTGCAATGTTACTCATAACTTCAGGTGCATTAGAACACCCTTTACGCAATACGAAATTACCTCGAAGCAAAAGTTCAGATGTTTGACGTTTAATTTGAAGCACTTCAGCAATTGAACTTCCACCGGAGATCAAATCATCAACATAAAAATCTCTACGCACAATTTGAGATCCAACAGGAAAAGAAGATTGTTCATCAAAAGCAAGTTGGAATGTACATAGCACGAATTGCCAAAAATGACGCCGGCTTGGTGCCATACGTGATCGTATCTAAACGAAAGATTTTCAATTCATCGTGAGGAGAATTTCGCCACAAAATTAATTGGAGATAGTTGCCTGGTTCTGCGACACGAACACACATACATACATTTTACATATATCCCCAGTTAAAGCTACTTTGAATGTGCGAAAACGAAGCAATATTCCAAACAGCGAAGGTTGAATTGTTGGGCCAGACATTAGTACATCGTTCAATGAATGTCCCGTAGATGTAGCAGCTGAACCATCAAACACAACTCTCAATTTTGTTGTACTGCTATCCTCTTTGAATACGCAATGATGTGGTAAAAAATATGACTTAACGTTTTCAGGTATTTCGGCGATGTGAGTCATATGATTCAACGATAAGTATTCTTCCATAAATGCGATATATTGTTTCAACATTTTTAAATCGTGCAAGTGCTTGTTGATAAGAATCGCCTAATTTGTGGTAACATGTTTTAGATGGAAGACGTACGGAATATTCTCCGCTTTCTAGTCGTTTGTAATGCTTTACAAAATGGACCTCACATTCAATTTCTTCTTTTGATTGAATCGTTATTGCTAGTTCAACACTTTCGATTTCCCAAAATCGTTTAACTAAATCATCCAAATGTTGAGTGAAAGAATGATGCGAAGAAGAAGCATTAATTGCAGCCAAATTAGATGATTTTTCTATCAAGCTTTTACCACCACCAGTCACTATCCATTCCATTTTGATTTTTTGAAGAACGGGTAAATTTCCAGCTAATCGTATTTGGCCAATGCACAATAAATCAAAGAATAAGTCTGCACCAATTAATAGGTCGACTCGTTGTGTGTGGTTAAAATATGGATCGGCTAGTTCTAAATTTGTGGGTATATTCCAATTCACATTGTCTATTGTATAGCTAGGTTGATCATCAGTAATTGAAGGAGTAACTACAGCAGAAAGCGAAGTTGAGTAGTTATTTATGCGTGATTTCAAAACTAAGTTGACAGTTTGATCGGCAATGAAGTTATTATTACCAATACCGGAGACAATTGTAGTAGATTTGTTGGTGTTTAGTTGTAGTTGCTTAACAATTCGACTTGCAATAAAATGTAATTGCGATGCGCTGTCTAGGATTGCTCTGCATGGTATAAATGTACCTGCTCTATTTTGTATAAGAACAACAGCTGTAGCAAGAAATACAAAGTTTTTAGGCAACTGTTGAGTATCTATGTTGTTTGATTTTGTAGGCAATGTAGAAACTAAGGCTTGCTGTGGTGTAGGGCTATGAGGCACTGAGTTATGAGAGCTAGATGGAAGCTCGACATTTAGATTTGGTGATGAGCGAGAAATAGTGCTACTAGTATTTGAGTGCAAATGGATCAAAGTATTATGTCTTGCCATGCATTGCCGGCAGGAACTAGAATGGCAATTACGAACTATATGGCCTTTTCGCAAGCAGTTAAGGCAAAGCTGAAGACGTTTTACTTCTTTATATAGAGTAGGTGGGTCTAGATCTAAGAACTGTTTACAACGATGTATGGCATGTTCATTTAAGCCACAAAGAACGCACTTATTTGCATAGTTGGACGATATAATAAATGATTTTCGAGATTGAGTGTAGTAATTATGTTTTTGGCCCACCTGTTTGCTATGTGATTTAGTTACCATAGCATTTTCCACGTTTTCAAGCATGACGCATCTATTTTCCAAAAATGTTCGCATCGATTTCCAATCAGGAATTTCGTTGCTTGGCGTAGTCTCTTCCCATCGTTTCCTTGATTCCAAATTTATTTTGTTGAGTGTAAGTTGAATCAGCAATCCATCTGCAAGCTGCTCTTTGTTGCCCATGTTATCCAATGCGCTAAGGTGTGAGATTATTTGGTCACTAAATAGCCGCAGTGCAGCCACAGAGCCTTCCTCTACAATGTTTAATGCAAAAATGTCTCGTACATGTGCCTGAAAATTCAAACGTTTATTATCAAAGCGATTTTTAAGTAATTCAATAGCCCTGTTGTAATTTGAATGCTTAATCTCCAATGAACGCACTGTATCTAGCGCGGTGCCAGTTAAACTTGAGCGTAAATATTGCAGCTTTTCTATGTTGGTTATACTTTTGTTGCTATCTATAAGTGTCTCGAACAATGAGTAGAAATTCATCCAATCTGAATAGTTGCCACCATACGTAGGAATTACCAGCTCCGGTATGCGAGGTTTAGATTGTTGAACGACGATTGATTGTGTATGGTCATCAGAAAAATGTCGCATTGTAGAACAAAGTCCAGATTGTGCTGCTCGCCTCGTGTTAAGTTCATCAAGCAAATCGGACATAACCTCAATGAATTTACAGCTGAACGTTGCACGAGAATCACTTTCAATTTGATCTGGGTTTTCTGCTTCTAATAAGTTTTGCACTGCTTCGAAATCATGTTGCAATCGATTTACCATGTCTATATGCACTGTAATCATTGACTCTCTCCAATCTTGTATGTTAACTAGCGTAGCACCCAAATCATTCAATTGACGAAAAATATGACGAGAACGGCGTTTGTGCGTAGAATCTACTGCAGCAGCCACTTGATGTATGTTGCTATTTAATTCCATTATAATTAAATTGCGCGAAACTATGCGTGTGTTACTATATGTGTTTCTTTCTATATGCGTTTATGCGAATCCAAACTAAGTTACGTGAACTCCAATGTATCACGTCTGGGGGTCACCACTTTTATGTAGAAACCAACATTATTTTATGCTGGCTTGCGTTGAGCTAAATGAAATGACTAAACAGCGATAAGTCCAATGATCGAATGACAAAATTTTAATATTGCTTCATCTCAGACTTACATTTCAAATTTGCTTATTACAGTTAGCTTTTTTATACATTGCAGTAAATGAATTGGAAGAAAACAGTTCATTGAAATAAACAGCAAATGCGCGTAAGAGAAAATAGGCAAAAATAGAAAAATATAAAATATGTAAAAACATTAGGCTGCAGCGACATTTATGTCACCTTCCCTGAACAGATATGTTCATGGAGTAGGGAGAAGTAATCCTGTTAAGTTTGGTCCAAATCGATGGAGGGATACCCCGTCGTTCATATATTCGAATCCATTAGAGGTGCAGAGATGAAATTTGGAATACACGTTAATGAGATATGGAGAATAGTAGAGGATACACAGAAGAACGACCTTCACCCATCTGTTTAATGGATGTAAAGTATTTTATATCAAAATTAATTTATTAGAAAATATATTTCTAGTGGGTTGCCTAAAAAATTCCTGGTCTGACTATGATTAATTTAAAATTGAAAAAATTAATTTTAGGTATTATTTCACCTATGTGCTGCTTACGAATACCAACCGTAAGTATGAAGACTACAGAAAATAGAAAGGTTGGGTTGCCTATTTTTTTCCTGGCCTAACTACTGGGTTGCCATTAATGAACTGGTACATTTTTACCGGTTTCTGCACCTATTTGTTTAATAAATAAGTCATATATCAAAATGAGCGCTATTCAATTGCGATTACGATGATATAAGGTTGCCTGTAAGAAACCTGGCCTGAATAACGATTGCCGAGTTTTGAAAGATCCAATTTTTATTTATATTTTTTTTTTTTAATATGAAAACTTTATTATTGAAGAAAGTTATAATCAAGAACTAATATTCTATATCTGATTCATCAGAAGTTAAAGTACAGTACAGTCGGTACAGTCGTCTTCATTTTCCGTATCTTCGATAATGTCTTGTATTTTTATTGGAGTTTCGTCCCTAATAAATCCTGTTGGTTTCAAATATGCATCATAATGCCAACCGCAATTTTCTAGCTGGAATTTCACATATTTAATGTATGTTGCATTAAGCCACATGGAATTAACGAAAATTGTTCTTAAAATTTTTTGCTTCGAGTTCGAGTCGAAACTTTTATTTTTTTTTTTAAGAACTGTTCATTGTCTTCTTTCGCAGCATAATTTTTCATAGAAATTCGATTTCTAGCGTCATTCACTCTGGTGCAGTAATTGACGCCATATATTTTGGCTGTGAACTCGTGAATCATATCCATTTGATTATCAACAAATATTGACTTAGGAGTTTTGAACATTTCTCCAGTACATGAAAAAAGAGCAGGAGACAATGGTGCCAGCGGAAACGTCCAGCAATGCTCTAGATTATTTTTCTTATTTGTACTAATTGCAAGGAGCCATCCAAAAATATCTCGTTCCATTTTCAGTAATACCTTCTTATTTCTATCTTTAGTCATAAGAATTTTATTGCTGCACTGAGAAGCGATATTTTTGATTTTGTTACGTTTGATTGGTTTCTCAAATCTTCCAGGAGTTAAAAAGCAACCTGAAATAAAATTTAACTTCTGCTGACTGCCGGCTGCCTTGACATTCAACAGGATATCAGCAACATCTTGTGATGTAGCTTTGCCAGTCGAAATATTGAACATAAGTTTTTCATCAATTGTTTTATCGAATAGATTCATATCTTCTTTTATTCCTTTGATGATACTATCCAGACTTTTTTTATCCTTCTCAATTTTGCTTTTTTGCAAAGAATGCGAAGTATCATCTTTCTTTGTTAACCCGATCTTTTCTTTGGTTGTTGCTAATATTTTCGTCCTCATACTGCGGCTGAGCGCCCATCTTTGACGCGCAGATATTGAGTCTACGGCAAGGTTATCAGTCAAGTGATTGCTAGCATCAGCATTGATGGTCTGCTCTAGTGTCAAGTCGACGGATTACTCAAGTTACTCAAATATTGTAAAGCCCATCGGGCATAGTTATTTTTAACCGTTTAAATGTTCTTCTATGCTTTAATCATATTTGTTTATGTATGTACCTGTCTCAAAATAATCACTAAACATATAACTTCTGATGAATCAGATATAGAATAATAATTATTGATAATAACTTTTTTCAATAATAAAATTTTCGTACTAAAAAATAAATTAAAATAAAAATAAAAATTGCACCTTTCAAAACTCGGCAACCGTCATTCTGGCCAGGTTTTTTACAGGAAACCCCTATATCATCGTATTCGCAATTAAATAGCGCACATTTTGATATATGATTTATTTATTAAACAAATAGGTGAAGGAACCGTTAAAACTGTACCTGTTTAATCCTGGCAACCCAGTAGTTAGGCCAGGAAAAAAATAGGCAACCCAACGTTTTTATTTTCTATAGGCTTCATACTTTCGGTTGGTATTAATTTTATTCGTTAAACACATGGGTGAAATAATCATTAAAATTAATTTTTTCAATTTTAAATTAATCATAGTCTGTCCAGATATTTTTTAGGCAACCCACTCGAATTATATTTTCTATTAGATAGGTGAAGGTCGTTCTTTTGTGTATCTTAGACTAGAAGTAATCCTACCTTTTTCAGTCAAAATTGGATGGGGTGTTAACACGCCGCCCATAAAAGCTATAAACAAAAATTGTCATATCGTCGAATCCATCTGAGGTGCAGAGATGAAATTTGGAATACACGTTAATGGGATAGGTAGAAGTAATCCTACCTACTTCATTCAAAATTGGTATCACCCGACCCCAATATAAGCCATTAACAAAATAAGTATCTTTGAATCCATTTGAGGTACAAAGATGAAATTTGGTATATACATATATGTTATTGGAGTCGGTAATTTTATTATGTGTCCTCAAAATCGGTGGGAGCGATGCCCCATACTCATACAAGCCATAAATAAAATTTGTCATATCCTTCCAGCCATTTTAGGTGCTGGGTTGAAATTTGGTATACATGTTAATGGGATTGGTAGACTTATAAAGCGATGAAAAAATTTATCAAATCTTTACATCCATTTGAGGTAAACGATGAGTTGTGGTATAAATGGTAATGGGATTATGAGCGGCCAAAACCGCGGGTTTAGCTAGATATATGTATGTATATGTATTTAAATTTCGTAATAAAATTTTAACACACATAAACTCAATTGTTTTGTCAGAAACACTGATTTTTTTTAGCTATAAGAGAAGAATTAACTGATATTAAGACACCTACCCCATGCTGATTAGGACTATCTTTTCTATATGTTACAAAATTGTCGCTGAATAATTCTGCACTTGGAATATGAGGTAGAAGACATGTTTCAGCAAAAAGCAGTAATAAGCACATATACTGTCAAGGTAAAGATTTGTAGAACGTTGAAAATTAAGGTTGAGTATCGAAATGTTAGGCAAATACTGCACTTTTGAATTGATATAGGTCTTTGTAGCTGAAGTAGGGCGCGAAATTGTCGCACAGGCAGTATAAAAATAAATCGTTATCGAATTTTGAATTTTTAGCTTGGCAGTGCGGATCGTAGCAATTCATATTGATGAAATAAAAACAATTATTAAAAAACAAAAAAAGGTACAACAATTTATGAAGCCACTGTTTTATTGTTTTTTTAAACCGTAAAAATAAAAACAACAACAAAGTGTGTTGTTTGAATACCACTAAAAAAGCAACAGCGCAGTACCGCTTTACAAAGAAATTACTTTAGTATATTTGTTAGTATATTTGTATGTTTAGCTAGCGAGCGTTAAAAAAACCAGAAAGGAATAAGAAAAAGGAAAAAAATATTAAGACGCTGCACTAAGTAAAAAACATGGAAATAGTATTAATAATATTAATGAGTTGTAAATAACACAAAAAATACATGCGACAATCAAGAAGGTAAACTTTAATAACAAAAACTTTTAAGTAAATTAGATCTTTTAAACAGCTTGAGTGAATGTTCAGTGAGAACAAATTTGATCTCTGCACCTCAAATGGATTGAATAAAATGACAAATTTTGTTTATCGCTTATATGGTGGTCGGAGTATCGCCCCTCCGATTATGACTAAAATTAATAATGGATTACTTCTCCCTATTTAATTAATATGCAGTTCAAATTTCAACTGTGCACCTAAAATAGATGCAAAGATATGTTTATGTTTATCGCTTAAATGTGGCGGCCCACGACCAAACTTATGATGTGATCTTATTTCCCTCGATCCCATTTATATGTGTACCAAATTTCAATATATCTTGAATTATCATGCATTCCAATTTTTCATCACCGTGCCTCACATAAAAGCAAATATATGACGAATTAAGTTAATCGATTATTTTGGCACACGGCATAGCCCCTCTGAATTTGAACATACTTATGTTGTGACCTTACTTCTCGCAAAACAATTAAACTATTAACCCTGTACGTAAAATGAATGCAAAGATATGTTGAATTTTGTTTATCGCTTATATGGGGGTTAACCATAGCCCATCCGCTTATGACCAAACTTAACACGATAATTTCACCCGATTTCATTGACAAGAATTCCATACCTGTACCTCAAATTAATGCAAAGATATGTATAATTTTGTTAATCGCTTCTATGGGGTGGTCGTGCGCAGCCCTCTCCGTTTTTAACCAAACTTGACTCGAATCCTTTCCTGGCTGAACTGAAGTTCGTCTGTTAATTTCAGCTCAATCGTTTGCATGGTTGGCTTCTTATATGGAACATAGGTAGATAGGAACGTGGATAGATATGAACGTGGAAAGATAGGAACGTGGATAGATAGGATTGGGATAGATAGGAACGTGGATAGATAAAAAAATAGAAAGATAAATAGATAGATAGATAGATACCACATTCATATTTATATGTGTATATTATGTATTACAATGATAAAATATATAAAGTTATATACTTATGGATATTTTGACAGGAAACAAACATAGTGTACCGATATATAAGCTTGTATTGACATATGAGACATTCTCTGGAAAAAAGGTCACCAAAAAAAATTTCTCAATTTTTTTTTGGCAATTATATATCTTGTACTATATGTGAAAACTAAAATAAAAAATATGATTTAATGTTGTGTATTGCAGGGTTGCCATACTGTCAGGGGTCCAACTTTTGTACAAAAAAACTTTTAAATTCCCATAACTTTTAAACGAATGAACATATTAAAAAACACCAAGACACTTTTTGTGCACAATTTTTCAAACTTTAAAACTATGTATCGTAAAATATTAATATTTCATGGAAAAAAATTTAAAAAAAAAAATTTTGTTTGTTATATGTACGTGGCCGCCCACGTCCAAAGCATGTTGTCTCCTAACGAGCATGTTCGCACAAGCATGTTCGCAGTTAAGACTCCTCACACATGCAAATACCTAGCCGGATGCAACTACCTAACCGGATACAAACACCCAGCCTCATGCAAATACCTAGTGACTCATTAATCGGCAGTTATATTACACACATTCTTGTGTACGACCATATTGGTCCCTTGACAATTTCAGCTTTGTATAGTCCTCCTAAACATAAAATTACACTTTCACAGTATAATAATTACTTTAACTCTTTAGGACAAAGATTCATAGCTGCTGGGGACTTTAATGCAAAACATATCGCATGGGGTTCCCGCCTGACAAACAGTAAAGGAAAAATACTACTTGAATCAATTCTTTTTAATAACTGCAAACACCTTTCAACTGGCGAGCCGACTTACTGGCCAACAGATCGTCAAAAAATTCCAGATCTAATTGATTTTTGTGTCATTAAAAATATAAATATGAGACTTTTTTCTATTAAATCCCGTTTTGAATTGTCTTCAGACCATTCTCCAATTCAGCTCGATTATAGTACAACATTTGTAACAAATAATTCCACGCCAACACTTTGTAATGCAAAAACCGATTGGGTAGCTTACAAAGAGTTTTTACATACAAATTTACGATCGGACATTTTATTAAAATCTCCAGATGACATAGAAAGTGCCGTGATATACTTCAATGACACTGTAGCTGAAGCAGCGCTCAATTCTTCTCCATCTTTACTTCATAAACAGGTTTCTCATTATACACCTGCCTCAATTCGGCAGAAAATTGAAAACAAGAGAAAACTTCGAAAAATCTGGCAAGTTACTAGATGTCCAGAGGACAAAAAAAGACTTAATCGAGCAATTAAGGAATTAAAAGAATCTTTAAAGCAAAACGCTAACAAAAATATTGAAAAATATTTAATTAATTTGACTCCAACCCTAGACACAAACTATTCCCTTTGGAGGGTCACTAAACAATTAAACACAACTACAAATCACAATCCTCCATTGAAAAAGGAAGATGGTACTTGGGCAAAAACAGAACTTGACAAGGCTTCGGTTTTAGCTGGCTTTTATGAAGAAGTTTTTACTAACGACCCTCAAAACTGCGTTCTCGCACCTGAAATTTCAAGCAGTTCAGTCAGTAATATTTCAATTCGATATGTAACTGTCAAAGAGATAAAAAATATTATTGACAAAACAAAAGTAAAAAAATCACCCGGTTACGATATGATAACAGGACGACTGCTCAAAGAACTTCCTTTGAGTGCTCTATGCTACATCCGAAATTTATTTAACGCTGTGATAAGACTAAAATATTTTCCTAAGACATGGAAAGTGGCCGAGATCATAGCAATACCGAAACCTGGCAAAGATGCTACTTGTCCAGCGTCTTATAGACCAATAAGTCTTTTGCCCATTTTGTCTAAAGTTTTTGAACGTTTATTTCAAAATAGGCTACAATCCATACTTGACAACAATTATATTATACCCGATCATCAATTCGGATTTAGAAAACGCCATTCAACTATTGAACAAATACATAGAGTTGTGAATAAAATTTCTACAGACTTTGAAAATAAGAAATACTGTGTAGGTATTTTTTTAGATGTTGAAAAGGCTTTTGACAAAGTATGGCATAAGGGACTCTTATATAAACTAAGATCCCTTCTCCCTTATGATTTTTATGTATTACTAAAAAGTTACATATCAGATAGGCACTTTTATGTAAAGTTCAAAGATGCTATATCTTCAATAAGGCATATAAAGGCAGGCATCCCTCAAGGGAGTGTACTAGGACCTCTTCTATATGTACTCTATACACATGATATACCTCAACCGGACGAATTATGTTCTATGATTGCAACTTTTGCAGATGATACAATCTTATTTTATGCTCATAAAGATTTAACAATTGCTTCCGAAAATCTTCAAAGAATACTAGATACAACCATTACCTGGTTCAATAAGTGGGCAATCAAAATTAATGAAAATAAAACAACTCAAGTAATTTTTACAACTAGACGCGCTTTCTTGCCCATTCCTCTAAAAATAAATAATCTTGACATACCTATCGAAAAATCGGCAATGTATTTAGGAATTCATCTAGACAGTAAACTGACTTGGAAGCTACATATTAAGAAAAAACAAAATCAAATAAAAGAAAAGTACCGACAAATGTACTGGCTTATGAAAAAAAACACTAAGCTATCGATGTACAACAAACTATTATTATATAAATGCGTAATAAAACCTATTTGGACATATGGTCTACAGATATGGGGGCATCAAAACTATCAAATGAAATATTATCCAACGGCAGCAATCAAAAATTCTTCGGCAGATATCAGGAGCAGACTGGTACATTTCCAACGCAGACTTACACAGAGATCTTAAAACACCCACTATTAAAGAGGAAATAGTGGCAGTAAGCACAAAGCATCATCATCGAATTTTAGCTCACTCAAACATTGAGATAAACAACTTACCCATTGTGGAACTGACAACCAGACGGCGTCTTAAGAGGATCAGACCAGTAGATCTATTAAACTAATCATAAGTAGAAATAAATTATAAACACCACTTTCAAATGTAATGTAAGATGATTATGCTATATTTCTAGCAGTGAACGTTACGGTATCTCATGAAGAGTGGGGCAGCCGTAAGTATTAGCTGCTTGGAGTGGATGCATATTATCATGTACAGTATATTTTTTTTTTATTTAGTTGACAAATAATTTAAAGAAATTGTTCTTTTGAAAATTAATTTTATTCCTTAATCACTATTATAAAATGTACTAAATGTTGTTTGACAGATGTATAATACATGGAAGAAAAAAAAAAAAAAATATTACACACAAAGTATGAATAAATAAATCTTAAATCTAAACCCTAAAATGAGTTTATAATTAATGTTATATGTAAACAACCCCACATATATATAATTTAACCTAAATGTAATTATTTTGCTCATATGTATTTATTAGTAGTAATTCTTTGTAAATGAACGATGCAATATTCTGCGAAGAGTGGGGTATTCGCATGTGGTAAGATAACATAGCTTACCAACATAAATGTATATGAACAGAAACATTGTCTTTATGCTAATGTTAGTAAATAAATTGATGTCTTTATCTCCTTTCATGGGTTTCAGTTTCGGGAACAAGAAAAAGTTACAGTGGGCCAGATCTGGGGAATTCGGTGGCTGCGTCATTATTAGGCCATGTACCGAATGCACAAGAACCTATTGGGTTTGTGCAAATGTATGTAACAAATAGAAATAATGGTTGGAGACTCCCCAAAGTTACCCCCAATATGGTCAGGAGTGATAGAGGAGTCGATATAGACATGTCCGTCTGTATGAACGAAAGGATCTCGGAAACGGTAATAGATAGAGACTTCGTGTTTTTTGCATTCGACTAGGACTGCTCCGGAATTTTACAAGTTTATTTTTAAATTTTGCCCCTTCCCCCCTTCACCATAAAATCACCCCCAAGGCTAAAAATTTCTTCGGCACAAAAAAAATTTAGTGCACCAATATAGAGTTAAAGCATCTCTAAGCTAAAATCCAGAAAGTTCATCAAAATCGGATAATAAATGACGATTTTATAAGCAATTGAATTTGAGCGACCCCCCTTTTCTTTTCATTCATATTCGCGCAGTGAGAAGTGGTCATGTGTTTGGTCATTAGCTCGGGAAACATTTAATGTGTTTGTTAGGCGATCTTAACTGGTACAGGGCCTCTTACAGTCGGTTACGCCCTTACATGTTTTTTTGTTGTTTTTGGCCAAAAATTCGCGCACAAGCACCGATGTGTGAGCATGGGCGTTATTATGTTGCAAAACCAATCTTTGTTCTTCATCAAATCCGGGCATTTCTTAGAGATTGCTTTGCGCAAATTGCGCATAACTTGCAGGTAATATTCCTTATTGACCGTTCTACCCTGTGGCAAGAACTCATTTGGGATGATTGGACTTTGGTTTCTACGTCATAACCATAAACCCTTGATTCGTCAACAGTTATGACCCTCTGGAGCAATTTTGGGTCGTCTCGGACAGAGTCCAACAGCTCGTTAACAATGTTAATGCGATGCTTTCTTTGGTCGAAATTGAGCAATTTTGGTACGAATTTCGCGGCGATCTGTCTCATGCCCAAATAATTGGTAAAAATCGAATGCCAGGAGCCAATCGATATGTTTAGGTCCTCAGCAACTTCTGTTACGGTGATTCGACGACTGGCCAATACTATTTTCTCTATTTCATTAATGTTTTCGTCTGTTGTTGTAGTGCTCACACGTCCGCCACGCTCTTCGTTGTTGAAGTTAATATTGCTATTTTCATCGAAAAATGTAATTTCAAAATAAATAACTGCAAATGAAAGCTGAATTTTTTTCTTATCCGTATACAAATTTACAGAATGCTCTTTTTTTTGTTTTTAAGATATTGGACTTTAAAAATTCATTGAGCGCGCAGCGATACAATCATTTCCATGACATAGTGTTATAATTCGTTTCTACTTACATACTTACACCGCTGTGACGGGTCATCTTACACTGCGCCTGTCATTCAAACTGACCGGATGAGTGAAACTTGTGGTTTCAAGTATTATACTATATTAAGTAAACTACTCTCTACATTCTTACAAAGTTGAGACCGTCATTAATGATTATAAATGTAATGACTACATTGCAGATACTGAAACTAATTTTATGAATTTAATAATAAGCTTTTGTAAATTTTGTTGTTAAAGGAATGAAATGAGTACATTGAATTAGTCCAAAAATTGTTTTTTTAAAAAAAAAATTTAAATAGCAAAGTTTTTTTTTGTCTTTTTATTAAATTTTTGTTTTATTGAAATGCCACGTCAATATTTTTCTTCTAATTTTTACCTTTGTTTTTTTTAGAAAGGTGTGAAAAATCACGTTTTCAATTCAATCTGAAGAAAAGCGTGGTACATTAATATGCCTGGTATTGTTTATGCATTTGGCAATCTTTTTGTGTTTAAGCCTGCATACATATTTTCAGTGTCTTTACTGAAGAAGAAAACTTTTATCTCGTTACAATAATAATGATATATGTGTATTAGGGTGGGTCGAAAATCGCTTAGGCACATATATATGATTTTCGGATTCGGGATCAAAATAAGAGACTTTGCTCAAGAAACCATACCTCTAAAATGAATTCTGATGTCCCTCGTTTTAACGTGTAGGTACCAAAAATGTATGACCGACCCCCACTAACTTTGGAGGGTCGATCCACCCATGCTAGTGGTACGGCTTCAAACCAAAGGTAATAAACAAGTACAAAATTCTGCATCCCATGTTCAAAGTAGAGCTTGAACCCAAAATTAGGCCAATTAAAAGAAACAAGGTACACCCAATCTACAATCTATAATATTTGCTGCACCGTAGAATTTCTGTGGAAAAAAATCACAAGCGTAATAAACCTGTTCAATGCTCCAACTGCCAGGAAATTGTCCACACAAAGACATATTATTCACTAAATTCTGTCTGCGTTGTTTGTGGACCGCAAATAATTCAGATCCCAGCGCGAAAAAGTGTATCAACTGTGGAGGAAATCACACGGCTAACTATAGAGTCGGTCCTGTATAAAAAGAAGTAAAAAACCGCCTGCATCTGCGGGCTTCCTCTGCTCGCTGTAACCCCGTAGAGCCAATTGCACACACTCCACAGATTTATGCTTTTGTCACAACCACCCCTGGTGTGTTTTTTGCCAATGACCTGAAACCAGGGCTTAAACCAGCTGAACCAAAGTCCTATGCTTAAACCGTTTCCCAAACGGTACCCGTGAGCCCAAAATAAACACCAAGAGAGCATACCCAAAATAAAAATACACAACTCAATGATATCGAATTCTTGATAGCATCAATGCAACAAAGCATGATGAATTTAATGGCCTTTATGCGAAGAACAATGCGAAAACTGATGCGGAACCAGATGCTTGCGGCACAACAGAGCAAAAATGACTTGCTTAAAAATAAATATATGTCTCTGGAGAACCAATGGAGTTTCTCGGCCAAAAAATTAACTCAAGAATTTTCTCGAAGAAAGAGACATTGATGTAATGCTTCTCTCTGAAATACATCTTACGAACAAATATAATTACAAAATTCCTGGGAATGCATTTTATTCCACGAACCATCCAGATGACAAAGCCCATGAAGGAACTAGCATACTCATTCGAAGTCGTATAAAACACCATTATTTACAGGCGTTTGCAACAAATTATCTCCAAATCACCTCAATAAATGTTCAATCAAAGTTTGGTAATATAACACTCCCGGCAATCTATTGCCCTCCAAGTTTTACGGTATCCGAAAAACAATTAATCGAATTCTTTAACACTCTAGGTGGTTGCTTTATAGCTGCAGGTGGTTACAATCCCAAACATATTGGAGTTCAAGGCTTTCAAATCCCAAAAAAAAGCAGCTTTACAAAGCAATTATAAATACCAAAAACAAGCTTAACTAAGTCTCGCCTTGTACCTCAACATATTGACCTACAGATTCTATAAAATATCCAGATCTCGTTGATTTCTCAATAACACGAAGAATCTCAAGTTATCTAATATCTGCTGAATGTCTTGCAGATCTCTTATCCACTTTTTCGCAATAATAAACTCAATTATAAAACCATCTGGTTCAAATATAAAAAGTGTGCATAAGGAGTCATATCGACTTGAACCCAGCAATAATTAACGAACTCGATATTGAAAACTCTGCCAGCACCCTGAGTTCTGTTGTTACTGTTGAAGCTCAACATACCATTCTACATCCTTTCAAAACCAATTCGAAAAACTACAGCGTAACCAACAGTCATATTGAAGGCTAGTTATGACAAAACGGCGTTTAAGAAGGGAATGGCAGTATCTAAGATCTCCAACCTCTAAGCAAAAACTAAAGATTACTTCACGTTAGCTAAACAAAGCGTTTAAACTCGAGGAGAACCTCACACAGAGTCGATATATGGAACGTCTTTCTCCAACAAGCTCTAAATTTCCACTATGGAAAGTGCAAGCGGTCATTAAACCAACGGCTATAGTCTCTACCATAAAATATCGCACTGGAAAGTGGCTCGCACGGACATAGAGAATGCAGAATTTTTTGCAACCCATTAATTAAAAAATGTTTTTCCGCCAAATTTGTCACCAATGAATTTGTTTTTCCCCCTATTACGACTACAAATTACACTGAACTCCTCAGAGCTCACACAAATGAAGTACATAAAGTAATAAAATCACAGCTCAATCCCAAAAACGGGTTACTTCTCCATCACTTACTCTAAACAACATTGTGATCCCACAGACCAATGAAGTCGTGCGTCTTAGCATTCATCTCGAAAGACGGCTCACCTGTCGTGAACACTGCCTACACCCGGTCCCCCTTAGGCTTGGACTACAACGTCCTCCTTTACAATTTCATTATACAGCATATCAGTTAAAACACAACTAGATTTTAAGATTTGAAAAATTATTGTTAGTCTCTTATCAAAAGAAGATCCAATAAAGAAAATAATAAAAAAGGCCCTGTAAGAGGCACGGTACTAGAAAAGGTCGCCTAACAAACACAAATGTTTCTCTAGCTTATGAACAAGCAGTGCAAAACAAAAAGATAGGAAATTAATTAGAAAAAATGGTACTAACGAAAATAATTTTGCTCCTCCCACTTCTCACTCCACGAATAAGTGCCTTATAAAACATTTTTTAACGTATACAAAGAAAAGGGAGGACGGAAGTATCATAGGTCGTTCAAATTCAATTGCTTGTAAGATCGACATTTACTATCCGATTTTGATGTACTTTTTTAATTTTGGATAAGAGGGACGTTATATCTATACTGGCATGTTTGTGCCGAAGAAATTTTTAGCTTTGAGGGTGATTTTATGCGGAAGGGAGGAGGGACACAATTTTAAAATATACTTGTACAATTCCGGCGAAGTCCTAGTCGATTGCAAAAAGAACGAAGTCGCTATCTATTACAGTTTCTGAAATCCATTCGTTCATTCGGACGGTCAGACGGGCATGGCTATATCGACTCCTCTATCACTACTGACCATAATGGGAGTAACTTTTTCGGTCTCCGACCATTATTCCTACTTATTGCATACATTTGCTTTTGAATGACTCACTTTAAAACGCATGTACGTATTTGTAAAAAATGTGAATGGATGTTTTATTTTGGTTTACAATGTGTATTTTGTATACATTCTCATGTTTGTATGTATACAGAATGTGAACGATGTTCATGTTGGTACTACTGAATTATGAATATAGCATTTCGTTGTATCACTGCTTTCATTGTATCATGTCGCTCTCCCGCGCTCCGCATACGCTAAACGAAAAAACGAAAAGAAACTTCGGCAAACCCGACCACACACCACGCACAGCTGCCACACATTGTCTCGCTTCCCTCATCCACCAGCATTAACACTTGGATACAACTATTCTTATACAGTCACAATATTTTATGCTATACTCATTCTTTTATTTCAAATATTTGTATGTGTAGGCATAATACACATTCTATCACTGCCAGATTGAATACAATCTGTTTCAAGTTTGATTGAGTTTTCTTAATTTGTGTATATTTTCATGAATTACATCAACCCTCAAACTATACTTGCTCGATAGACCATTCATTAAACGCTTGTATTAAAGTTTCTTTCAATTGATTTGAACCAAGACAATCTTAGCAATTTCCCAAAAAACAGGAACACGTAGAATTAGAGCACAATCATGAACATTTTTTTTACCGGAATTTGAGTATTGTGTTAAATTTTCAAAATCAATTTCTTCTATCATCAATTTAAAATGTTCGTGATGTACACATACACAAACGGAATAGATGTATGCCACACAAACGGAATAGATGTATGCCAAAACATAATAGACTGGTCTAAGCAAAGTAAATTTTGAGAAGCCTATTTTGATATTTTCAGATTCCGTTCTAAATTGGAAGTATAGTTAATGAAGATGACACAACAACAATCTCTTTTGAACATGCAAATGGCTTTCGTGGCCTTGCTTCACAGATGAATAGTCTTTCACTCCGGACATTAAACCACTTATATCAACCCGTTCACTTTCCTCAAAACAGATTTAAGAATTTTCGTTATAAGGGTTAAATTTCTACAATTCGAAGCTGCACTTTGTAAAAATTTTTGAGTCTTCGGGTACTTATTTTAAGATTTTGAGGATTGAACGCAAATTGCTTTTTTTTTTGGTATTATTTTCTTTTTTCAAAGGTGTTGCACATTTAACCTTCCAATTTATGGCAGCATTTTTTGTTGCCATAATTCTATACTAATAAAAGTGTACGAAAGGATAAAATGAATTAGAAAAAAAAATGGCTTATGGTTTATCGTGCGGCGTCACTTATTATGTCATACTTTATCGTTACATACAAAAAATTTTTCAAATGTACGAGTCACATTGACAAGCTGACTGCTATACGAAAAATATTTGAAAAATCGTTACCTACCAGTTATCGTCGTTAAATCTTTTGGAATTTTCATCTATTATTAATGTTTGTTTAGTTTAAATTGAAAACTATAGGTTTTCAAGCATCTCTTTCTACTTGAATTCAATCATACTTATCCGGTAGACTACAAAAAGTATTATTGAACAATTATATCTAAAACTATTTAAGTGTCTTCAGGTGTTCGCCAAGGAAGTCGCCTTGATCCCATATTATTCAATATTTTTGTTAATGATCTTTCCTTAACTATTAATCATGAGTATACGCTAATTTATGCAGGTAATGTGAAATTATGCTCGGCATATTTGTTGCACGCTAATTGAATCTAACTATATTCATGGGTTAGGCTTAAATATCTCAACCTAAATTTCTCAAATTTAAATGTATAAAATTTCATCGTGTATTGGTGAACAATGTATTGTTAGCCTTGTTTAGCGGTGGTCTAAGAAATTTGATGACTCTTATATCACTTCTATACTTAATAATTAATAAAAATAATGTTTTATAAGAAATGCGTTTTTTTTCACATATCTTAATTGTCAAAACTATTTGCTTTTTATTAAAATATTTTTTCTTGCATAGTAACATCAAAGATGATATTTATATCTATTCTCTGGATGTATTGAAATTTGACTTAATAAAAATAATCAGAGACTATAAAAAGTATAAATATAAGTATAAATAAGTAAGTATAAATTTATCAGCTCAACAAGACGACCCAATTCAGCCTATCCATTCGCCTGTCTGTGTGTGAATTCCAGATCTTATCTCTCAGATTGCGTTTAATCTTATCATCGGTGACACCGGTATGTAAAATCTCCTGGGCCGGCATTTATTCAGAATGCACATATCTTCACAATATGCCACGCGCACTATTTCAGTACTAGAAACTTATTTATTATAATCAATATTGACTTGAATTGCAAGTTATTGTTTTGTATGGAGCTATAGTTAACGTACCCTATACTGTAAGGCAAAACTTGCCGTTTTTAAGAACAATTAAAATTTTGGTTAACGAATTTTCTTGTTTCTGTTAAAGTTTTCATACCTCTCTCGTAACAATCAACATTATCTCTTTCATATAATGCAACATTATCTTGAGTTATAAATTATTACAAGTATAATCGACTTTGTGATTCGTTATCCCATCCAATCCATTTCTACTTTAGTAACCAATAGCTCGTTCAATTAACTAAAGGTTTTTTATCTTTTAAAATTGTGTTAATTTTCAATGAGCATACTTCAAAACGGTAAGCGAATTTTTAAAAACCATGCGCTTTAATCAAATAGCTAAGGTTTCAGTTATTCAAAAGAGATATATGTACATGTTTTCCGAAGATTATCAAGATGAGACGTCCACCATGAGTGAATTTTCTATAAATTCAAACAGTTCACAGAAATTAAAAAAAAATTAATACAACGTATTTTGCTCAGACAGTTTTTGTTAGAATCTTTAAATTATTGAACATAAACTTTGAATTAACTTGTCAACATTTTCCGTGCATTTATTTTTTATACAATACATTTAAATCTCAAGAAAAAAAATGCAGGGTGAACTTAATTCTTCATGCGTCAAGGAAGCACCATCTTCCCAACAGGAATAACGAATTCAACCGTGTCCAACGTTCAATACAGAAATAATTCGGTGTAGGTTGTCCACTATCGGATGCTGTCCGTGAACTGATAAAGAGACACCGGAATTTTGGATATACTGTGCCATTGAGGAATCTTTAGGCATTAGTATGACAAGCATCAATAAGATTGCATTGTCATTTGACAAACAGAAATATATTCACATTGAATCCAATATAGTCTGATAAAAGCTCAATAGATGGCTTTCCAGCGTCGTTCAGCCATGGGTCAATTAGGAAGGCGCACTAGCTGCTGTAGTCATGTGCGCGCTGGCTCCACTTGTTTTGAATGACAAGTATGTTGAGATCTCTCCATACCTGGTCATTCCAACGCGTAAACGTTCGCCCTCTATTACGTGGACTACCAATCAATGTAAACCATGCGTGCTTGAGCTCTTTCATTTATTCGAATGAGGTCACTAGCCCTGTGCAGCCGCTGGAATTTTTTGTGCTAGACTATGTCAACCTCATCGAATAGCTTATACAGCTCGCGGTTTGGATCCTAAAAACGTCACCGACTTTAATAGGAACAAAAATCCTGCGGAGAAAATTACTCTTAAGGACTTTCAACGCCGTTTCATATGACTCAATCACGGTCCATGCCACTGGCCATAAAATATAACCCGGAGTATCAGCGTGCTGTAACCAGATTTCAACTTTCGTTTTTACATAAAGTTATTGCGTGTTTAAAACCGTCGGTCAGACGCTTGACATTTTGATAAAATTTTCGAGATTTATTTATCTCACATAACCTCTCAACATCTTCAACTCAACTCATGGCTTTCTCGCTCCTTTTTTCCTTGAAAAGGTGATTCTCCTTTTTCTCGTTATCGCTCAGCTCGCGATGCTCCCGAATGCAGAGTTCGCTAATTGGAGGCGTTCTTCTCTGCAGTAGCACTGCGACACTCCTCGTCGTATCAACAGACACTTACAGGTTTTGTATAACGAATGATCTGCTTGGCAGCCCTGTCCACGGAGCAGATGATGTGTCTCCACTGCATACATTTATCTTGAGAAGAAGGTGAGGTTTTCCAGAGTAGTCGGGAGTATATGTCGAAGAAGGCTTCAGCGGTCTGTCACCAGAGATGTGTTCAATAATATTATTTAATGTTCAAGTTAAGCTACGAGTGGACGTGTTTTTAAGTGCTCCAAACAAAAATCTATTTTAATGTGTGCACAGTACAAACATAAAACTCAAGCGAAACACTACAGCCGTCGCATCGAATGCAACAACTACAACAGCCTGCTCTCTGGTCACGGCAATTACAATATCTGTAACGCCTACAAAAATCACACTAACAACATCAAACGCAGAAGTACAAAGTTCAATAAGCAATGTAGACACATTGAACAATAACTACAACATTAGCAGAACATAGAACTAGTCGCAAAAAGCAAAGAAACAAAACTCTGAATTCTACACAAACAAAACTATTATTGACTGAGCAAGAAAGTACAATAAATACCAGAAAAAGTTTTGCAATTCTAGCAGAAGACAAAGACATACAAACTGACAGTGGGACAGAAACAATTCCGACCTCACAAATTCAACAATTAAAACGAAAACAAAAACCTCAACCCATTAATATATAAATTGTTGAAAATGTAAACGCGTTAAACTCAGCTCTAAACTTCCTACAAGACACCACATATGAGATGAGAGCACTAACAAATAATGAAATAAAATTATAACTATTTGAAAGCACACACTACACAAATACAATTAAACTTATAATTTAAAACAGACTATGTCTAAGCGATCTCCATTGCCAATACAGACGAAGTTGGCTAAACCACCATATTAGCCGTTTACTTTATGCCTAAATGCAATTACACTAAAGTGCAATATCCAAACTATCTAAAATCATTAGGAAATCGATACCTAGCAGATGGTGACTTTCATGCTTAGAACGCGATATGGGATCTAGTTTGACAAATGCCAAAGGAAGCAAATTACTTGACGCTATTACACACAACAACAGTCTATTTGTAAGCACAGGAAAAATAACATACTGGCCAAGCGATACCAAACAACTAACAGATCTAATTGACTTTGAGATTTTACAAAACATTTCCCTCGCAAACGTAAACATCACATGTCTAGAACTGTCGTCGGATCACTCACCACTCTTCTTAACACTGCTTAGTGTGCCAAATAATACAATAACTATGAATCTGTATAACACAAAACACACTGGAACAAGTTCCGACAAAAATTAATTAGAAACATAACGCATTACTTACATCAAATAAGGATATTGATTCAGCAATAGTGCATCGAACGACAGTATTGTTATGCCTGCCACACATTCAACACCAAATTTCAACCCAAACACTTTAAGACTACCGAACCGCATAAGAGAAAAATTTGACAAAAAAGAAGTCTAAGGAAAAATGGGAAGCCACTAGACATCCTTTATTAAATATAGCAACATGTAAACAGAAAATATTATTGCCAGAACATTGCGACCAGGAAAAACAGCTTACAAAATATTTGACAAACCTTGGTACAAATAAAGTAACCAACTACTCTCTATGAACAGCTACGAACTATATAATGCGACGATAATCGAAATAAAATATTATATTAATATGTTGTAATTTTGCAGGCTCGAGGTCCAATATAAATAAATAAACTAAAAAGTTTTTTATTGTTCGATATATTTCGACCCTCTTCGACGATCGTCTTCAGGAAATTTTTTTTTAGAATTACATATATAATAACATATACAATATAGTCACATATTTAAACAGAAAATTATTTTTTAAAAATAAATATTTCTTAACAGAATTACTATACTAAGCATACCCTACATACATTTTACACGCAAATAGCGATTAATCCGTCTCCTTAGGAGTGGAGTATTGTACTAATTATTTGTATGGTAAAATTGACGATATATATGCGCAAACTTTTCAGTATCTGTTTTACAGTTAATTCTCTGATCAGCTGGTGTTTTGATTATGTGCAGCATTTCTAGTAAGTACCGCTTACCATAATTACTCTCTTGCTGTAAAGTGTCAACAGCTTCAAAATCAGGAGACTGACCAGTATTCGCACAGTGAGCCGCAAGTGCCGTTTTGTGGTCTTTAAGTCTGCGGCAACGTAGGTCCGATTTATGTGCGGAAATCCTTGTTTTTAATTTAGATTTCGTCGTACCAACATATACTTGACCAATCTCCTCCACAAGGTACACTATAAATTACGTTAGAACGCTCGTCTTTTTGTATTGCACATTTCATATTAGTGAACAAAGACTTATTTGTGAAATAAGTCTTATGTGGTATTCGTACCTTTTCTTTGTTAAACATATTTGATTTTGCGAACCTATCCGACTGTCCTGGAATTTAAATTAATGACTTGTACTGCTTTTTGTCATTTTCTGATTTTCCTGATCCTCCATTGCAATATCTTTGTATGAGGATTTCAATTACTGTGATCGGAAAATTGTTCTTAATTAATGTTTCTTTTATAGTTATTATATTTTTGTCATGGAAGACTTCATGACTTGTTCCCAGAACCCTTCTTATAAAATTAGTAGCAGTATTTATAATTGTTTGGCGAGGGTGTTGTGAAATATAATTTATCAGACGTCCAGAAGCCATGGGTTTCTTATACCAATCTAATTTAACTAGTGCTCCTTTCCTACACACTAGGGTGTCCAAATACGGGAGACTGTTGTTTTCTTCTTTTTCCATAATCAACTTTATATCTCCGTGAAAATTGTTTAATGCGTCAAGTGTATATTCAATTTCCGTATTACGTATAATAGCAAAAATGTCATCCACATATTTAGTTACTAATCGTGGAGCTATACGCAATGTATTAATTTGTTTTTCTAAAAGTTCCTCCATGACAATATCCGCAATAATGGGTGACACTGGTGAGCCCATCGGCATTCCTTTTAATTGCGCATATAGTTTATTATTACACGACAAATAACGGCTGTCCTTAATACACAACTTTACCATCTCCATGAAACAGGTTTTATTTATGTTAGTATGTTTCATGATAACATCCCACTTGTTATTTATAACATCAATGGCCAATTCGACGGGAATGCTGGGAAACAATGACACAACGTCAAATGATATCAAGCATTCGTCGTCACAAATATTGGTTCACGTTATATCCTGATTTTATGGTCACATTCTTTAATATTGTTCCAAAATATTTACTGAGACCATATGTTGGAGAATTAATGCAAGAACATATGGGTCTCATAGTCAAGACTGGTTTGTGCACTTTCGGCAATTCGTATAGACGAGGTGGAAGTGCTGTCCTATTTGTCAGTCTTATTTTTTCTTGAATGTTAATTGTATAGTCCTATACAATTTTTCTATCAGGTCATTATTTTTATTCTGTAGGGAAGTAGTGGGATCTTTCTTTAAAAGCCTATAAGTTGTCCAATCCTGTAGAATGTCCTTCATCTTCGTTGTATATTCTTCCCTGTCTAACGCTACTGTGACATTTTCTTTATCTGCATTCAAAATTCCTATATTTTTATTTTTATTCAAAAATTGATTGGTTTGTTCCACCGTGCATGATATTTCTCCTTCTATGCGCTTGGTCGTTTGTTATTGTTGTAATTTTTAATTAGCGGAGTAAAGTTCGTTCTCGCTATTTCCTTTTCCTCTTTATCCGTTATTGTTTGTAAGCACTCCTCTCCGTCCACTATGTATTTGAAAGTAGGGAAGTGTTTTTTTGTTGCTGGGAACGCAAACTTAGGGCCATTGGAGTAGCCACCTACACTTACTTGGTATGTCAACTCCAGTTTTGTTGACAAACCAATCAGTGTTAGTATTGTTGTATACAGTGCTCGTCTCTTTAGCTCTTAAGTTTTCGAAACATATAATAACGGATAAACTTATAGGCTTTTAAAAATAATGACCTGATAGAAAAATTGTATAGGACTAATACAATTAACATTCAAGAAAAAATAAGACTGACAAATAGGACAGCACTTCCACCTCGTCTATACGAATTGCCGAAAGTGCACAAACCAGTCTTGACTATGAGACCCATATGTTCTTGCATTAATTCTCCAACATATGGTCTCAGTAAATATTTGGGAACAATATTAAAGAATGTGACCATAAAATCAGGATATAACGTGAACCAATATTTGTGACGACGAATGCTTGATATCATTTGACGTTGTGTCATTGTTTCCTAGCATTCCCGTCGAATTGGCCATTGATGTTATAAATAACAAGTGGGATGTTATCATGAAACATACTAACATAAATAAGACCTGTTTCATTGAGATGGTAAAGTTGTGTATTGAGGACAGCCGTTATTTCTCGTATAATAATAAACTATATGAGCAATTAAAAGGAATGCCGATGGGCTCACCAGTGTCACCCATTATTGCGGATATTGTCATGGAGGAACTTTTAGAAAAACAAATTAATACATTGCGTATAGCTCCACGATTAGTAACTAAATATGTGGATGACATTTTTGCTATTATACGTAATACGGAAATTGAATGTACACTTGACGCATTAAACAATTTTCACGGAGATATAAAGTTTACTATGGAAATTAAAGAAAACAACAGTCTCCCGTATTTGGACACCCTAGTGTGTAGGAAAGGAGCTCTAGTTAAATTAGATTGGTATAAGAAACCCATGGCTTCTGGACGTCTGATTAATTATATTTCACAACACCCTCGCCAAATAATTATAAATACTGCTACTAATTTTATAAGAAGGGTTCTGGGAACAAGTGATGAAGTCTTCCATGACAAAAATATAATAACTATAAAAGAAACATTAATTAAGAACAATTTTCCGATCACAGTAATTGAAATCCTCATACAAAGATATTGCAATGGAGGATCAGGAAAATTAGAAAATGACAAAAGGCAGTACAAGTCATTAATTTACATTCCAGGACAGTCGGATAGGTTCGCAAAATCAAATATGTTTAACAAAGAAAAGGTACGAATACCACATAAGACTTATTTCACAAATAAGTCTTTGTTCACTAATATGAAATGAAATATGAAATATGAAATGTGCAATGTGTAATTTATAGTGTTCCTTTGTGGTGGAGATTGGTCAAGTATATGTTGGTACGACGAAATCTAAATTAAAAACAAGGATTTCCGCACATAAATCGGACCTACGTTGCCGCAGACTTAAAGACCACAAAACGGCACTTGCGGCCCACTGTGCGAACACTGGCCAGTCTCCTGATTTTGAAGCTGTGGACACTTTACAGCAAGAGAGTAATTATGGTAAGAGGTACTTACTAGAAATGCTGCACATAATCAAAACACCAGCTGATCGGAGAATTAACTGTAAAACATATACTGAAAAGTTTGCGCATATATATAGTCAGTTTTGCCATACAAATAATTAGTACAATACTCCACTCCTAAGGAAACGGATTAATCGCTGTTTGCGTGTAAAATGTATGTAGGGTATGCTTAGTATAGTAATTCTGTTAAGAAATATTTATTTTTAAAAAATAATTTTCTGTTTAAATATGTGACTATATTGTATATATTATTATATATGTAATTCTAAAAAAAAAATTTCTGAAGACGATCCTTGAAGAGGTTCGAAATATATCGAACAATAAAAAACTTTTTAGTTTATTTATTTATTTTGGACCTCGAGCCTGCAAAATTAGAACATATTATATAAGGTCGCCAAAAATCATCAACATCATATTAATAAATTAATTGTCAAGAAGACGCTGGATATGACCACATCAGTGGAAAAATTATTAAACAACTTCCGGATATAACCAGAGCATATGTATATCTCAATATGCATTTATTTTAATACGATCAATAAGAGACCCGTACTATATGAGTGTTGATTAACAACTGAGCCGCTCTAGCCAGCGGCTCCCTTTTTATTCATAAAACTTATTCTATTCTTAAACTATTAAACTGCTAATGCTGATTTTGTAGGACTCAGCGTAATCTTAACTATTTATAATATAAAAAGACGCGTAGCTGAAACTATTAAACCAACGTGGACAAAAAGCTATTAAGACCGATGTCGATCATAAATTAAATCTCTGCACTTGTCAAGTGTTACATAATCAAACGGAGCTATTAAAAACAGACGACGATCAACACTCTGCACTTATCAAGTGCTAGTTCTAATGCATGTGACGAACTGCACTGTATGTGTGTTTTTCTTATCGGACGTCTGTGAGCGTTTGTCTCATAATACATGTTAAGGCCTTTCGTGCCTGAACAGCATACATACATAATATTTTTAATACCATAATTAGACTACACTACTTTCCAGTTCTCTGGAAAGTTGTACAGATAACACCTATTCCCTTCCCGAATAAAGGTGGGATAAGAAGGGCTCCTACCGACCTATGAGTCTAATCTAATAATATCTAAGATATTCAAAAAATTTTAAAATAAACTTGTGAAATTCCGGAGATGTCCTAGTCGAATGCAAATAATCCGAAGTCTATCTATTATCGTTTTCGATATCTTTTTGTTCATACATATATTTGCACAGAACCAATAGGCTCTTGTACCTTCGGCCCTGTACCAGTACAGGTCGCTTAACAAACACATAAGCACTAGCTTATGAACAAGCAGTGCAAAAAAAAAAATAGAAAAAAAATTAGAAAAGTGGTACTGACGAAAAGTATTTTGCTCCTCTAACTACTCACTGTGCGAATGAGAAAAGGGAGGACGGAAGCATCATAGGTCGTTAAAATTCAATTGCTTATAAAATTGTTATTTATTATCAGATTTTGATGAACTTTTTGGACTTCAGCTTAGAGAGACGTTATCTCTGTACTGGCATTTTTTTTTTTTTTTTTTTTTATTTCCTTAATACTTTATTTTCAAAAGCTTAAAGTATTACTCCTAGTTGGAGCATAGGGCGAAAACAAATGACCTCCAACGACTTCTATCTGCTGCTAGGGCTCTAAGTTCACTCCACGAAGCCCTGGACCCGATTTCGGAATGGACAGTGCGAATCCATATTTGCTTTGGACGACCTCTCTGACGGCTGCCTTGTGGGTTCCACTGGAAGGCCATCTTTGCAATATTGTCATCTTCTCTGCGCAGGGTGTGGCCTATCCAATTCCACTTGCGTCTTTTAATTTCGATGTTGATTGGTTCGGTATTAGTAACTCTCCATAGGTCAGCGTTTGATATCGTTTCTGGCCAGAAGATACGGCAGATAATCCTCAAACATTTGTTAACGAATGATTGAAGCTTTCCGCTAATCCTGTCTGAAACCATCCACGTCTCTGAGCCATATAGTAGTATAGGTTTTATACTGGTGTTATATATTTTTAGTTTTGTTCTCAATGAGAGCGTGCGTGAGCGCCATACTTTGTCGAGTTTACGAAAAGCAATCCGCGCTTTGCTTATACGCGCAGCTGAATCTATCGCGGCACCCCCATCCGCTGTAATATAACTGCCAAGATAGGGGAACTTCTCAACATTTTCGATGGTGACCATGGTGCTGTCGCTGAGTTCGGCCGTCAGTGGCGCTGCTGATGTTGTTTGCAGACGCATCAACTTTGTTTTAGATAAGTTCATTTTCAAACCTATTGCTCGAGCATTAGCTTCCAGACTACGAAGCTTCGCTGCAACACCGCTATGTGTGTGCGTCATGAAGCAGATGTCATCAGCATAATCTAAGTCGCTAAGCTTTTGATCAAGTCTCCACTGCAGGCCTTCGGGCACCTCCGCGTTTGTGCGCTTTATGACCCCGTCGAGGACTACTATGAAAAGGAGTGGTGAAAGTACACAACCTTGTCGGACACTTCTATTTATAGTGAAATTGGTGCTGTTGTTGCCTTTAAACCGCACGGTGAGAGCTGTGTCTTCGTAAAGAGCCTTTATGAGATCAATGATTTTGTCAGGGATCCCACATTTGCTCAGTGACCTCCATATTGCGTCTCTATTGATGGTGTCAAACGCCCGCTCGAAGTCCACAAAAAGAAGGTATAACGGGGACCTCCACTCGACCGATTGTTCCATAATAATGCGCAAGGTATTAATGTGGTCTACACAAGACCGATTTGGTCGGAACCCATTCTGTTCTCGCCGTAATTGGGTGTTTAAAGTTGGCGAGAATCTGGCTAAGATGATGAAGGCCAGTACCTTTTGAATGGAGTTTAAAAGAGTTATACCACGCCAATTTCTGCACTGAATCAGGTCTCCCTTTTTGGGGATAGTGACGATCACCCCTCCTTCCAGTCACCTGGGATGATCGTGGATATCCATGCTCCACGAATAATGGGGTGAAGTGCGCGTGTGATGGTGTTTGCGTTGCACTTAAGCAGTTCGGCCGGTAAACCATCTGGTCCAGCAGCTTTGTTGTTTTTCAGCTTGCTTAAGGCCAGGGCTATTTCGTCCCCAGTAGGCGGATCAGTAGAAATACCTCTGTTGTGCGTCACTAGCCTTGATAGGTGGAATATTTGGCTTAACGTTTCCTAGTTCCTTTACCGCTATATAGACACCGCGAAGGTTGTTGCAGTTCGCCGACTGTTCTGCCTTACTGGCTATGCCTTCCATACAATCCTCTTATCCGAACGGACTGTACTGGCATACTTAATTTTTATTGTGACGAAGAAATTTTTACCCTTGAGGTTGATTTTATGGGAAAGGGGGAGCGGCAAAATTTTGGAAATAAACTTGTAAAACTCCGGTAAAGTCCTAGTCGAATGCATAAAGCGCGAAGTCTCTATCTATTACCGTTTCCGAGATCCTTTCGTTCATACGGACCGACAGACGGACATGGCTATATTAACTCCTTTATCACTCCTGACCGTAATGGGTAACTTTGGGGGGTTTCCGACCATTATTTCTACTTGTTATTACATTTGCACAAAACCAATAGGCTCTTATACTTTCGGTACAGGGATAGGCGCAAAATACCTTGCAATAGCAATAGATGCTAAACTTATATGGAATCAACATAAAACCAGAGCTCGCAAAATACGCTCAACCAAATTTCGTCGCTCAGCTACTGACAGTCGTTAAATGACCCAAACGAGCAAAGTGTCCTAGAAAAAGATCTTTTTTTTTTTTGTTTTTGTTGCGTTTGCCTTATGTTGGTGCCTTAGATCAGTGACGCTCACCGCCTATGCCAGCGATACCACTTTGTTATTGTAATACCCGCTGATATATGGTTGGTAAATTGTATGCCAGCCAGTATGCTTCCACACATTTGCAACAACACTTAAAAATTAAAAACAATGGAAAAACGTTGACTTTCGGTTGCACCGAATCACATGCATCATTTATTGCAGTCAGACACACACATTACAAACTTTCAGACAAACTCAATATACCATTTCACACTACGTGTGAATGGTATAAAAAGCAACAACAAAGTAAGTCTGTCGCTAGTCAATTGTCAAATGCTCGTGCTGATGCGTCGAACACTGTAAGAAATTTTTTTTTCTTGTATATGGAATATTTAATTAACAATTTAAATTACAAAAACAAATAAAAATTATAAAAATTAAAAAGATGGAAAAAAGGTATAAAAAAAATATTTTTTTTTTGTTTAACCAAGAAAAAATGCTAAGTGTATTCTATTCAAGTGGCTTTGCGATTTGTTTCAACAATAGACAGCCAATCAAAAAATGCCACAGAACATCAACAAGCAATTGCTGTTGTACATCACTTCTGAAATGAACCAATGATATAATGTTACCAGCTCGTAAGGTACTTGTGGAAATCACTGCCTTAGATATTTCATAACAGGCAAAGCATGATAGAGGAAGGGAGAAAGGGATAGGCATAATCTCATGCATTCTTGCTTTTAACTTACCCCCACACGTAATATTCATTCATGCGCCAAAGGCCGTTTGCCGATTTTTTACGAAGCAAAGGGTGTTAAGTAAATCCATGAGCAGAGACAACGAGCCAAACCGCTCGTTGTTTGAGCGAAGAGCAAGCCGAGCAAAAACAATGGACCACTTTTTGCGAGTTTGCATATAACACATAAACGAAATATTTTTTTCTTCTTTTATGTCGTTGCAAAACTTGTGACTTTTATAAGACAGTATAGATAGTATAGAGTAATTTTCCATATTGTCATGCAATTTTTAAACATTTTGTTATTGCAGTCAATTTGGTATCGTTTGAATTGTTGTGATTACCCACTTTTAAAAGTAACTTGCATAAATATTTTTTATCTATATAGATAAAACAATTTAAAGTGTCTATTTGTAATATTAAAATAACCGCATAATGATGTACATATACACGGAACATATTCCAAAATAAATTTTATTACAATTTCTGTCTGATTGTTCCGGCTAATCTCTGAACCGGCTGGACCGACACTTTCACTGGCAGATAGCTAATGTAATAAGGAGTAACATAGCCTATATTTATTCAAAATCGGGGGGGACGTTCACCACCCCCCGCCATATAAGCGATAAACAAAAATCAATAAATCATTGCATCTATGGGGATATGGGGATGTTATTTGGTATACGTGTTGATAAAATCAGAAGAAAATCTCTTCATGAGTTTTAAAAAAATTTTATCTGGCTGGCAATTAAATAATATTAGATTTTATATTGTCTTTTTATTTTCAGAATCCGCAATGACGAAACTCTTAAATTCATTGGCACCACCAAAGGATAAATATATGCTAGTTTTTTTTATATTTATAGTTCACGGATTGGGAACATTAATGCCATGGAATATGTTTATAACAGCAAAAGATGTAAGTTTCACATAAAATTGAGTATGAATTAAATATAATAAAAAAAATTAGAAAAGAATACTTTTTCTGAGTGAAACAACTTTATTGCTTTTTTTTCACTCTTCAATGCTTAATTTTGGCGCTCAGAATGTCATATTAAGCGATATTTTGTTTATAAGTGTATAAGTATAAATGCACAGCGACTACTGGTTCTGCACTGCATTTGCTTGTACTTAAGCGACTTTTAAAGTGACAATTTTCCTTATTCAAGTTCAGCTACGGGCAAATTAGTTTTTTAAGTGCTCCAAACAAATATCAACTTTATTGATGTTTTTATAGCAAACTTTTAAATTGTGCAAATATAAAAATCAAGCGAAACGACGCAAATATTTATGTATACATGTGTACATATATATATTTTTACCTCGCAAGTTGAAACAATCATAAAATGAAAAAAGTAAACAAAACCATAAGCTTGTAATTATGAGAGCGTCTCACACTCAAAATTTTACGCCACAAATATTTAAATATTACAGAACAAAGACAAAAATCAAGCGAAACGACGCAAATATTTAATTATATATCAGAAATTCTCTAAAAAAATGCCACTTAAAAAAAAAGTTCTCCATTTTTTCTGACAATTATATATCTAGTAGTATATGTGAAAACTAAAAAAAAAATATGATTTTAGGTCCGTGTATTCCAGGGTTGTCATACTGTCAGGGTTCAAACTTTTTTGAAACAAAATTTTCGAATCCCCATAATTTTGTATAGTATTTTAAGTATCGTAAAGTGTCATAAAGTAAATTAAGTATCGTTAGTATGTAACCCTAGTATCGTTAGTTTATAGTAGTTCAGAGCCTTAGCATTATAATGCATTGTAACACATATGTAAGAGACTCACTTAAATATATATAATTAATAAAGTAAGACGTACAAAAGAATAACAAAACATGGTATTAGGTGTAAAATAAATACAAAAAGAATAAAAAAATAAAATAAACAAAACAAGGACAATTAAGATTGAAAAACAAAAATCAAAATGACAGAAAAAACAAGCGAGCAGAGTAGCAACGCACAAAAGGTGGTTGGACACAACGCCATGATGGCGTCGACATTGTGTCTCAACTTGAAGGCAGAAAATTTGGCACACGAATGGAAGAGTTGGAGCGCGCAGTTCAAGATCTTTATGAAAGCATCTTATCTGGACAAGGAGCCGGAAGACAGAAGAGTCGCAATACTGTTACATCACATGGCAGTTTTCAACTCATTCAACTTGGACATAGATGTTGTGAAATACAATGAGTTGTGGAAAAAATTCAACGAGTATTTTGTACCAAAGGCAAATACTGCAATGGAAAGGAATAAGTTCTTCACACGCATACAGACAGAGTCTGAAACAATTAGTGTGTATTCTACTGTACTTCAAAATTTGAGCATGACATGCGAGTTTGGTGCATTGCGTGAAGAATTAGTACGAGACATATTCACATGTGGACTTTCCTCAGAATGGAAAAAAATAAAAGAAAGATTACTAAGTGAAGGTAATATTAAGTGGCAGAAAGCATTGGAAATTGCAAAGTCAATAGAATTAGCCAAGGAAAATGTAGCAAAAATGGAGAGTGCTACAACTATGGCTATTGCAGGTATTAATAAACCAAAAAATCAAGACAACTACAACTACAAGCGCGAAGCGACAAAGCAGCAGACAGACAACTACAGACGCGAAGCAGCAGAGAAACAGATATGCAAAAAGTGTGGTCTAAGTCATGGAGAAGAAAAATTTGGTCATCAGCTCAATTAATAGCGACAAATACAAGAACAAAGTCAACGGTGGAAAATTCAAAGGCGTTCGAAAATTTTGTAGTAAAAAAGTTTGAACCCTGACAGTATGGCAACCCTGCCATACACGGACCTAAAATCATATTTTTTTTTTTTACTTTTCACATATACTACTAGATATACAATTGTCAGAAAAAATGGAGAACTTTTTTTTTTAAGTGGCATTTTTTCAGAGAATGCCTCATATGTATATGAATTTTTACTTTGCAAAGTAAAATAATAAAATGAAAAAAGTAAATATAAGCTTCTTATTAGGAGAGCTACTCAAAATTTTAAGCCACAAGTTCAATTCAATATATAAATAATGTAGACCCATTATAACAGTACATAAAATTAAAAACAAAAAGCTGAGAAACACATCTCAGAAAACTATTAAATTGTTGGCTGAGCAAGAAAACTACAACAAATACAAAAACAGTTTTTCAGTTCTAGTTCCAGTTCACAATCCGACAATGTGATAGAATCAATTTTCACCACACAAAATCCAACGAAAAAACGAAAGCCCACCAAAGTTACAAAGGGTTGAAAACGTTACTGCTTTAAGGCAACTCTAAACATCCTTTAAAACACCGAATATGAGATGAGAGCACTAACAAGTAATGAAATAAAAACACAACAATTTGAAAGCAAATGCAAATAAAATTACACTTTTAAATGATTAAAATAAAACACCAAATTCTATACACCAAAAGATCAGCAAGGTTTGGAATTATTCTGCGGAAAATGCATTATTCTTATTAGATGACTATGGTCATGAAGTAACCAACCAACTTCTCAATTAAGCTTAAATCGAAAGGAAATAAAAATAAATTTATTTTTGAACCACTTCACCTTAAATGGTCAATCCCTCAATGCCCAAATTGTGGAAAATATGGACACAGAAAAAACTACTATTACACGACACTGCCACCAATAATGGGGAGAGGCTTATCAATTTCGCCGCAGGTCGGAATATGGTAGTTAGCAGCACCAGATTTCAACACCTAAACCAGATCAAATTACACGCTACTTAATTGATCATTTTCTGATTAACGGATGGAATGTATCTTGATACGACAAGTAGTGTCACAATGCTACTGCAGAGAAGAACGCTTCCTATTAGCGAACTCTGCCAACGGATGGAAGAGATACGCCGTTTTAGACGCAAGAAAAAGAAATAAGAACGGCGGTAGTTTGAGAATGTTGAGAGATTATGTGACAGAAATGATGCTCGAAAATTTTATCAAAGGGTCTAGCATCTGACCGACGGTTTTAAACCTGAAGTAACTTCCTGTAAAGACGAAAATGGAAATCTGGTTACGGATGAACAGGAATCATTTAGATTATGAAGGAGTCATATTTTTGATCTACTTGGAGGTATATTACCGCCGAGAGAGTAATGACACCGATGAACGCATATCCAATGACTGGAACCTCAATGTCCTTCTTTCTATCTTTAACACCCCCGCTTTTTGCACCAACCTCGGAATAAATCTCCTTTCTATCGAATATAGGATTATGACGCGCGTAATATGTAATAGACTGAAGCCACATACGGATTAACAGATATGACAATATCAGTTTGGCTTCAGATCAAAAACGTCGACCATTGACCACATATTCACATTACGACAAATCTTTGAAAAGACCAGTGAGTTAAATAAGGACGATTATAAAGCCTTTTTCTACACGCCGATACGATCGAAGTTTTTCGACACCCTGTCTGCACTAGGTATCTCGACAAAAATCATTCGTCTTTGCGTGATAACGCTATCACACATACAAAGCGTTGTTAGGGTAGGGAAAAACCTCTTCGAACCCTTCGATACCAAGACAAGTTTCAGGCAGGGCGATGCGCTGTCGTGCGAATTTTTCAATCTGATGAGGAGGTAAATCCTACGCCAACGCCCGTAAATACAGAATACGTCGGTTTTGATCTTCCAAAAGGAATTACACATGAACCCAGACAACTTAAGAATCATTTTCTGGAATGTTAATGGTTTAATGCAGCATGCTCTTGAATTAAAACAGTTTTTGTATGAAAATAGCATCGATTTGGCTCTGATTTCTGAAACACATTTCACTATAAAACACTTTTTAAAAATTACAGGATATACCATGTACAGTACAAATCATCCGGACGGCATAGGCCATGGGGGTTCAGCAATAGTTATTAAAAATAACATTAAATGCATAGAAGCTGAAAAGTATAGCTACGAATTTATACAAGCTACTTCTATTCAATTGCATAACCAAAAAGGACCCTTAACCATTACAGCATTGTATAGTCCTCCTAGACACAACATTTCTAAGGCTCAATATAGCAACTTTTTTAAAACTCTGGGACCAAGATTTATAGTTGCTGGCGACTTTAACGCTAAGCACACATCATGGGGTTCACGGCTGACAAACAAAAAAGGTGCAGTTCTGCTACAGTCGATATATGCCAATAACTGCACGCACCTTTCAACTGGTGAACCATCTTACTGGCCAACAGACCCAAACAAAAAGCCAGATCTTATAGACTTTTGTGTTATCAAAAACATAAAGTTGGAAAATCTCACTATTAAATCTAGGTTCGAATTGTCTTCCGATCACTCCCCTATCCAACTTGAGCATCTTACTACCTTCAAAACAAACAAGCATACGCCTACCCTGTGCAACTCGAAAATAGATTGGTAAGCTTACAGAGAATTTCTAGAAACTCATTTACGACTAGACGTTCCATTGAAATCTCCAGATGACATAGAAAGTTCCGTTATATACTTTAACGATGCGGTAGCCTTGGCGGCGCTTAATGCAACCCCGTCTATAACAAGAAAAAAGGATGCGCAATTTACACCCGCTGCTATACGCAATCAAATTGCATCGAAGAGAAAACTTCGTAAAATTTGGCAAGCTACAAGATGTCCCGATGACAAAAATTATTCTCTTTGGAAAGCCACAAAAAAATTTAAAAAAACCACAACTCACATTCCTCCTATAAAAAAAGACAGATGGAACATGGGCCAAAACAGAACTGGAAAAATCGACAGTTTTAGCAGACCCACAAAACAGCGACCATATACTGGAAGTTCAAACAGTTCAACCACTAATACTCCAATTCGATTTGTTAATGTCAAAGAATTATTGATAATATTAAAATGAAAAAATCGCCTGGTTACGATATGTTAACAGGAGAACTACTTAAAGAAGCTCCATTGCACATTATGTTATATCTTCGTATTTTGTTCAATGCTATAATAAGACTAAAGTATTTCCCAAAGACTTGGAAGGTAGCAGAGGTAATAGCACTTCCAAAACCTGGCAAAGATGCTATTAATGTAGCTTTATATAGACCCATAAGTCTTTTGCCAATCTTATCAAAGGTGTTTGAAAGACTATTTAAAAACATATTGCAACCTATACTTGATAAAAGTTATTCTATCCTGACCATCAGTTTGGCTTTAGAAAACAACACTCAACTATTGAACAAATTCACAGAGTTGTTAATAAAATTTCATCAGACATTGAACACAAGAAATACTGTATTGGGGTTTTCTCGACGTGGAAAAGGCATTCGACAAGGTTTGGCACAAGGGACTGCTACTCAAACTTAAATCCCTCCTTCCGCATGATTTCTACCTACTGCTAAAAAGCTACATATCGGACAGGCACTTCTACGTAAAATTCAAAGATACTTACTCTTCAATAAGGCATATAAATACAGGCATACCCCAAGGGAGCGTTTTGGGACCTCTTCTGTATGTGCTCTTTACCAATGATATACCTCAACCGGATGA
The DNA here is from genome assembly GCA_035044805.1 of Leucophenga maculata. Classification (NCBI taxonomy): domain Eukaryota; kingdom Metazoa; phylum Arthropoda; class Insecta; order Diptera; family Drosophilidae; genus Leucophenga; species Leucophenga maculata. The sequence goes on from JAWNNP010000416.1 coordinate 63,224, forward strand.
GCCATCTTCCATGATTGCAACTTTTGCAGATGACACTATCCTTTTGTATGCCCATAATGATCTAAGTGTAGCTTCCACAAATCTTCAAAGAATTCTCAATACCATCACTAACTGGTTCGACAAATGGGCTATAACAATTAATGGCAGTAAAACAACTCAAGTTATTTTTACAACAAAACGAACTTTCCAACCCATCCAACCATATTGACATACCCATTGAAAAGTCCGCCAAATACTTGGGTATCTTCTTAGATTGCAAACAAACATGGAAGATGCATATTGAAAAAAAACGTAATCAAATAAAAGAGAAATGCCGCCAATTGTACTGGCTCATCAACAAAAAATTAAAACTGTCTATGTACAACAAACTTTTAATTTACAAAAGTCTAATTAAGCCTGTCTGGACTTACGGTATACAGATGTGGGGTACATCAAAAATATCAAATATTAACATCATCCAACGGCAACAGTCCAAGATGCTTCGTCAAATAACAAGTGCAGACTGGTATATTTCTAATGCAGATATTCACCGAGATCTCAAGATTCCAACTGTCAAGGAGGAGATAACAAAACTTAGCAGAATGCATCACATTCGACTAATGGCTCACTCCAACGTCGAGCTGAACAACATACCCGTTCTGGAGCTGAACAAGACGCCGACTTAAAAGAATTCGACCAGCAGACCTACCAAATTTATATTTAAATTAAATGTTAATTAATTTTAGTTAGTTAAATTATAAATTTTTTTAAAATTTTTTTCTTTTAATTGTAACTATTTTTAAGTAATACTACACATGTTGTGTCTGGTAATCTATGTTAAACTACAAACAGTGAACGTTGCGGTAGCTCGCGAAGAGCGGGGCAGCCGTAAGTATTAGCTGTCTGTGGGCAATGCATGGGTTCCTGCATAACAATAATCATAAATACCAATAGAATTAGCAGAAATTGTTCTATCTTAATTCTTTTTTTTTTTAATCCCTGATTCAATATTATAAAATGTATGAGGTGTCATTTCGACAGAAGTATAAAACATGGGAAATAAAAAAAAAAAAAAAAAAAATTGATTTCATCTGTACGCAAGAACGGCGTGTCAGCAGTCTCGGGTCATGGGTCTAGCGGTGAATGCGGACAAGACGAAGTGCTTAGTGTCGTCCCGCACGCCGCCATTGCGTCTTTGACGGTCAGTGACGATGGGAAATTTCCATTTCAATATTTTAGAAAACTTCGTCTATCTTGGATTCAAAATAACCAGCAAAAACAATGTCAGCATATGCCATTTTGAGCTAAGCAAGCAAATTGGAAGTAAAGCCCTCTCTTGGAAGAAAATCAAGATCTTTAAGATGATGATACTCCTGATCCTACTGTATGGCACAGGGGCATAGACCGTGCTTGTGTCAGATTAAACGGCTGTATGAGCTATTCGATGAGGTTCACGTAGTCCACGGAATAAAATTCCAGCGGCTGCACTGAGCTGGGCCCCTCATTCGGATAGTTGAAAGAGCTGCAGCAGGCATGGTTTGCATGGGGCCCAAACTTGATTGGAGCACGGCGCAATAAAGGAGGATCGGCCACGCGTCAGAATGTTCAGGTATGGAGAGATCTCTCCGTACTTGGCATTCAAAACAAGTAGCTCCTGCGCGCACAAGACTACATTCCTTAATGCGGCCAAAATCTAACGACGGTTAAAGGCCATTTATGAAACTAAGAAATGACCAATATGATGAAAATTGTAAAGCTACTGTTACCTTAACTGTTAAACGTAGTTAAAATATAAATAGGAATATGGAATGACAAAGGGCTTACTCGCCATTTATTGGAACTAAAAACCTCCCTTATTGACAAACCAATTGACATTATGCTAATGTCATTAGTTCACTGCCCACAATAATACAATAATACAAAAACAAACAAAACAAGTAAGAAAATACAGTCAGGCGTAACCGACTGTAAGAGGCCCTGTACCAGTTCAGGTCTCCTAACAAACACATTAAACGTTTCCCGAGCATATGACCAAACACATGACCACTTCTCACTGCTCGAATATGAATGAAAAGAAAAGGGGGGTCATTCAACTTCAATTGGTTATAAAATCGTTATTTATTATCCGATTTTGATGAACTTTTTGGATTTTGACTAAGAGGGACGTTAACTTTATACTGGCATACTCAAATATTTCTCCTTGGGGGTGATTTTATGGGGAAGGGGGGGGAGGGGCAAAATTTCAAAATAAACTTGTGAAATTCCGGAGCAGTCCTAGACGAATGCAAAAAACACGAAGTCTCTATCTATTACCGTTTCCGAGATCCTTTCGTTCATACAGACGGACAGACGGACATGGCTATATCGACTCTATTATTTCTACCTGTTACATACATTTGCACAAACCCAATAGGCTCTTGTACCTTCGGTACAGGGCCTAAAAAAAGGACTAAGGAAAAAATAGCTAAACACTAGACATCTTTCAGACAAACCTATATTAAGTAAAGAAACATATGAACTGAAAATTTTTTTGAAACAAAGCAACGACAAACGGCTCAAGAAATATTTAACAACCCTTGGTACATAGCAACAAACTATCTATAGAAAGCCACGAAGAAATTTAACAATACTATAATCCACAAACCCCCAATCATGATGCAAAATAACACATGGGCAAGAACAAACTAGAAGAATGCGGATTTTCTTGCAAAATACTTTAAAAATACATTTACAACATTAGCAACCTAAAAATCTAGGCTTCAGAATGAAAAAACTGCTATACAAAGGACTACGATAACCGAAATAAAACTAGATCGGCGGAAATTCTTAAAAAACTACCGGATATAACTATAGCATACATACGTAGAATTTCCAATGCTATAATTAAGCTGCAATAATTTACAGTTCTCTGGAAAGTTTCACAGATAACACTTATTCCCAAGGTGAATAAAGGTGGGAGAAAGAAAGGCTACTACCGACCTATGAGCCTAATCTATTAATATCTAAGATATTCCAAAAATTCATCTATACCGCACTTGATCCAATCTTGACGCAAAATAGCAGCATACCAAGCCATTTGTTTGGTTTCAGACGACGTCACTCAACAGTACAAAAAATACACAACTTATCTTGACATTGCACATGCATTTGACAAAATGTGACACAAAAGAGTCTTAATGAACTTAACAACATCTTGTCACCAAATCTATTTAATCTAATCAAAAGTTATAGTAATTACCTACATTTTTATATAAAATATTAGTGGGTAGCTAAAATTCAAAACCAGGTGAAAACAAACGGAAAGATAGAAAAACATTAAAATGCTTAAAAAAATATGCACAGCTATATTAATACCAAGGAAGTTATTTCATATATTAAAAAAAAATATATTTTTAGACTTCATTATATACTAGTACACGCTTATCTGCGCCCAGTCAATAATAAATGGTGTATCAATAAATGGTGACTGTAAATTGCCCTAATACCTGCTGTTACCTTCTATTGCTTAAAAAAGGATTTAAACTTTATTGTAATACATAAATTTTAGCCGCCTATGGGTTGGATTTTGGAAAATAGCAGCAAAGTTCAACATACTTTTTCCTCGAAACACTCGCTTCTATCGCACAATATTTGAACGGTCCCTTTATCAAAATATTTTGTGAATGAAATCGTAAATTTCAAAATTACTCGTTTTCAAAATTACTCGTCTATCGCGTGCAGGCAACTCTGTCTTTCGCCTAAATCTGCGTTGTACTTAGCTGCACCTCAATATCCCCTGTGACCAATTGGCGAACCTTAAACAGGTCAAAACAGAGATGTTATGAAAAGAGTTCCAACTTTGCTACCTTGGCATAAGGCAACTCGGATTCAATTTGCTTGGAATAACTTGGACACTTCTTTGGACTCCGTGAGGACTTTTTAAAACTTCACACGGAATGTGTCTACAAACATTCTTATTCTATCAGATTATTGTTTCTGACGAAAAAATGTTTAATTTAGATGGTTAAAATGAATTTAGACACTGTTGAAGGGATCTCAGGACGGAACCATTCTAAGAAAAATTTCGGTGTAAGATCGGTAATGGTATGAGGTGGTTTTTTAAGATCTCGTTCTTTGGTACTGCACTGCGTATTCTCCAGAATGAATAGATCTGAATATTTGGAGGTGTTGGATTACAGTCTGGTCCCATTTTTAACTGAAAACATACACTTTTATGCTTGTCAACTTCCGAAATCATACAAATCTTCCAGCGAGAGTTAATTTCGAAACATGTTCAGTGATAATATGGACCTAAATCAAAAAGAAAATTTATTAGGCATATTAGGCTGGCGTATTTAAACGATAATTTAAAATTGTAAAATGTGGTGTTATTAAAACTTCTCATTTTGCATGAATGGCGAAAAATGGACCTTATTGAAAATTTGATTAATACTATGAGAAAAATAATGTTTGAGGTAGTAAAGGTAGAAGGTGGTCCCATTTAATCATTATTATATATTTATATGTTTTCATTTTAATTTAAATTTTATCAAAAATAATTCGTTTTCCGGAAAGAACTTTCTTGAGAACACATGAAGGTGTAGATGAAGCTTAATAAAAACTCAACAATATACATATATGTATAGTTTGATTACTAATTGCTACCAAAGTACTTGTCTACTTGCAACGGATATACGTGTTTCTCATCAGTCCGCAATGATCTGTATTATAAACATAGATAAACTGAAAAGTCCCCTATTAATTATATACATTGCATGGTAATTTTGAGAGTAATTTATGTTGCAATTTGCATTGAGCAGTTTACTCAAAGTATGTATTTTGTTGTTGCATTATCCCCCTAACAACTGCGCCCATGTCTTTTCTACTCTTTGATAGAAATTTACAGGTTTGGGGCGTTGTGAAAGCTTTGTCTTTCGGTTGACGAAATCAACTTCAGACGAAAAGTTTTTCTAATTAATTTTTATTATTGAAAATTTGTTAATTAATTAATAAACGTCGTGCCGTACGTACAATACAATATAATTTTCATTCGTATTAGTTAAATTAATTTATTTTCGATCATATTAATTTATATTCATTTATATTAATTTTTATTCATTCATATTAATTCATCATTTATATTCATTCATGTTCATTCACATTTATTCATATTCATTCATATTTATACATAATCTTTCATATTTATTCATAATCATTCGTATTGATTCAAATGCATTCATTTTCATCCATATTGATATTGGAAATCTTGAATTTGTAATATGTGCACCATATATATGGGGCGTTATTCCTGAACTGCCCCAACTTTTCAATGGTGGTGGCTACATCGATAAATTCAAAAGCTCATAACTTTTTTTCTATTAAATCAAATGAAACTTCTAAATTCGATTCTAAAAGGTCATCTTATGCCCTTTAATAATATTTTAAGGTCATTAACATAGAAAAATTGTCAATTAAGTTTTTTTTTTCTTTTTGAGGCTTTCGGGCAAGGTCGCGTCGAAATTTGAAAAGACACGACCACGCGAGCACCTTGCGCTCTTTTAACTGTTGTATCTCGGTAAGTATTATGTTCTCCACTTTGTCCTTATAGGTTTTTGTAGTAAAAAAGATGGGCAATCTATTAATAAAAGAAAAAATTAAAGGGCATAAAATGACCTTTCAGAATGGATTAAATTTTTTCGTGTCGACCCTAAAAAATCAAATCTACTTCAGAGTAGCTGCAATCACATTATGAACGGCTACTCATAATGTGATCTCATACAAGAAAAAAAATTATTATGTGGGGTATCGACCCCAGCGATAACACGCCTTAAATGTATTTTGTCAACGTATGTATATCGAGATTTTGCTTGTCACTTTTTATGAGTTGTTTATACTCGTGTTTAGGACACAAATTCACAAATTTAATATACCTACCTTCAATTGTTTTTCTTCATTCTTTCTAATTTTGACTGTCGAATCGAGCTATATGTGCGCTAATGCGCTCGGACATCAATTTTGAAATATTTGTAAAATAGAGCATTAGAATATTACAGTAATAAAATTATTTACATGCCACGATCATTTTTGCAGTACCTATATTGGAAGCTAAAACTGAAACTTGAAGCTATTCCAAAAGTAAATTTGCAAAATATTTTTGAATACATGGGTTATGATTTTCCAGCCCACAAAATATCTTATCAAAACTAACTCCAAATAACTAAATGCTCAAAGTTTTCCAAAATGTAATAAGAGCATTCAATTACATTGACGTCGCCAAATACAACTTGTTTTATTATCTTCTTCAGCTGGAATTCTAGTTGGTTCATACGTGAAAACAATAGATGTTTTGTATTGAGGAATCTGCATCTTCATAGTCGCAATTCCTACTCGACTGAACTATCTTCCAGGTCAAGCAATCTTATTCTTAATATGTTCGTATTCTTAAGTATTTATGTATGTATAAAATCTTTATGTATGAAATCAGCAGTTGGATCCAATGTTATCACAAATTGTTCTAATAGCGGCTTGGACTGTTTTGCTGAATACTTAAGCAGCATATTTTACACGCATTTTTCTAAAGAGTTTAGAAATATGTACTGGCTGGTCAACAATTACATTCTTAATATAATATATATTAAATAGTGCCGAAAACAAATGCGGAAAATACCAAAAAAAAACAAATATTTTTGAACATTTTGCCAGCCAACTTGTATAATTTAATCGACAACACTATGATATGCAAAATAAAGTTGGCATTACTGTGCTCGGTGGGTTTTTTGGTCTAATAAATTGCAATATTTGACGAGATGCTTACTAAAATACAAAATAACAAATTAAATAAAACGAAATGTTTATAAAAAAGAATGCAAATTAATCCGAAAATTAATTTTTTTCGAATATCTATCACTACCTGAATTTAACACCATTTATTAAAACTGCAAACTACTAAATCCCTAATGCAAACGTGAGTGATTTCAAACCAACCAAAAAATGTTTCCGTGACACCGAGAATCGGAATTCGGTTGGAATGGAATGCTCGTGACAAGGCCGTATATAAGCTTTTGAAAATGTTGAGAAAATATACAAGATGCTAAAAATAATTGAAGTGAGTTCAAATTATCGTTTTCTAAATTACAATTTTTGATGTTCATAACTATTATTATGTAATGTTTAGTATCGCTTGCTAAATTTATCATATCTCTAAATAATTTTTGAGCTCATATTAAAAACACATTGTTCAAATACTGATTTGATGATTGACTTTTAAGGTGAACAACAAATGGACATGAAGCCTGATCTCCCATATACACAATTTCACCGTAATAAAGTTGCTCATGAAGACTTCCGAACAAAAATTCTACAACAACTCATTTGGTCATACATGCTGTGTGTTTTTTATTGAATCTAACAACTTCTTTCTTTAATAAAAAATAACTTGAAGTGATTATATTTCTCTATGTCTCTTTGTTTACCACCTCCATAGCTATTCATAACATACACTTACATATTAACCAGAATGCAGAGCTCACTTCTACCGCTTGTTTACTCAAACTCGATTTTTTTTATTTAATTTTTTTTTTTTTTGTTTTCTGCATATAAGGAACAAAATGCCGTAGGTTCATTGGTAATATTTTGTTTCAAGTTATCTATGGTTGCTCCTTTATTTTTAGGCCCTGTACCGAAGGTACAAGAGCCTATTGGTTTTGTGAAAATGTATGTAACAGGTAGAAATAATAATCGGAGACCCCCCCAAAGTTACCCCCATTATGGTCAGGAGCGATAGAGGAGTCGATATAGACATGTCCGTCTGTCCGCCCGGCCGTCCGTATGAACGAAATGATCTCGGAAACGGTAATAGATAGAGACTTCGCGTTTTTTGCATTCGACAAGGACTGCTCCGGAATTTTACAAGTTTATTTTAAAAATTTGACTCATTTCAAGTTTCAGTTATTTGCTTGTCTTCCTTTTGTATACGTAAGCCATCACCGAGAAAGGAATTTTCCAAGACCAATTTTACAATACAATACTTCATTTACCATGACCCGTCATTATCTGCTATGCATCTCTTTGTGTTTCTCTTATATGAGACCATGTCGTGCCAAGTCAGGGCTGTACGCATGACCCATCAATTTGATGTTTTGAGAGTTCAAAAACTCATTTGTTACGGCAGTAGTGTGAGGGCTCGCATTATCGTGATGAAGTATGATTCGTCTTCATCGGTTGGTTTTCCTCAGTTCATCGAACAACGTAAAAAAAAATCGCAAGATATAATTCCATTTTTTGGCCGAGATAAATTTTTCAGGTGACTGTAAAGAAACCAAATTGCGCTCGTACGTCTAAGTGTTCACAGTAAGTTAGGCCTTAAAAAATTTCAGACTTTACGATGGAGACGTCAGATTGGATCTGTCAACATGTTTTGTTGCTCAGGCTAGAAATATATGTAGCCCTCGTACATAACCTTTATCTGCCTACGGGTTGGATTTTGAAGAAAGCCAAGTGTTATAGCCCAGCATATTTCCCTCAATATGCTCTCCCCCCTGTTTCCCCAACGGCTTTGTCTGATTAGCATAATTTCCCTCCCTGGCATCATAATCGCTAATGCTATTATTAAAAAAAAAAATAGCCCATTACTCTCACCTACTCATCACACGCTTTATCCCGGACGCTCAACTTCCCGCCACACACCTCTTACACAATCGCCTATGGTATCATAATCAATCATCATTACATACCGAATGCGTAAATATTATTAAGGAGACTGATATGAAAGTCATATGAAGAATATTAAACTAATTGCATTATTATTAGAATTATGTCAATTACACATGGCCACAAAATTAAATTGAGGTGAACCTTCTCTGAGTCAAGTTGATCTTTATGTTTTTGGGTACGAATACGATCCCGGTGTCCACATTACTCCATCAGGTCAAATAAAGGTCAAGCATCAAGGATTTGACCGCAAAATGACCTCCGAACGACCTTTAAAGGTCGTGTCAAAAAATAGGTCAAGACTTATTCGGACGTAAAATTTTCCGCTCTTTCAGAATCTAGGGTCAAAAAAATTCTATCAGTCAAATTTAGATGCTTGACCTTTATTTGACCTGATGGGGTAATGTGGACACCGGGATCATAATCAGCGACCCCAAAAACATAAAGATCAACTTGACTCAGAGAAGGTCCACCTCAATTACATTTTGTGGCCCTGTGTTATAATTCTCATTCAGTTTTAAAAGTTTTGGATCGCGAATATCACAATTGAGGATAGATGTATTATGTCTACACTCTGCTCTGCGCAGGAGTGTACTCAATAATAACACAGGCCAACAAAATTTTAGAAAACCCCGGACCCAAAAACTGGACCCACTATTTTTTATGCAATTTTTTGCGCTGAATCCAAATCCGGTGCCAGTTACAGTTTTTGAGATATTCTTACCTAAAAGTGTGAAAATTTACGTTTTTGGTATATTTCAATAAGCTTTATATTCGATAGTAAATTTTTTCGAACATAAGGACGAATTTTACCTAAAAGTGCACATCCTAAACTTTAAAATTCTTTTTTATTTTTTTAAATCCGATTATTCGTTGCTGAGATATTGCCATTTAATGAATGTCAATTTAATATTAAAAGTTTATTTAACCCTTTAAAGTCCAAACAAAAATAAGATATAGAAAGCTTACAGTTTTCGAGGTCGCTGTTAACGAATTTGTTGTCAAATTAGCATCTTGACAGTTGACAGCTATCAAGGCAACTGTCAACTATGGTAAAAAAACAGTTTATTTTTTTTTTGAAAACGTTTTTTTTGTCATTTAAAAAAAAAGCCGTTGTGAGCATAGTTGACAATTCACCTGACAGCTGTCAACTGTCAATTTGCTATTTTGACATCAAATTCGTAATCAGCGACTACGAAATCCTTTAGAACTGTACGGTTTCTGTAAATAACTATTCTTATTTTGGTTTGGGCGTTAAGGGGTTCAATAAAAATATTAAATTGACATTCTTTAAATGGCCATATCTCAGCAACGAATAATCGTATTTAAAAAACTAAAACAGAATTTTAAAGGTTAGGATGTGCACTTTGAGGTAAAATTGGTGCTAATGCTCGAACAAATTTACTATCGAATATATATTATTATGCCAAAAACGTCCATTTTCAAATTGCATAAGAAAAAGTGTGTCTAGTTTTTGGGTCTAAAAATTGTTGGCCTGTGTAATTGATATAATAAAGGACCGAGATACAAAAATATGACATATAAATAATATCTTATTGTTATCTTTCAAAATTTGATTAGATTAGATTCGGTGCCCATTCTCTAGTCTAGCTGACGCACAAAAAAGTCAAGCAAATTATAAAAATAGAATTCCTCCTCTGCAGTCACTGCCAACGTTTTAAACTGCTAAAAAAGTTCGGTCTGAACTTATTGCAAATGCAGCAAAACTGATTGCAGTACGCAGATTGAAATTAGAAAAACTGTACATTGTGTATATTATAATATATTATATATAAGGTTTCCACTTTAGTATGTCTACGATAACACACTATGACTTAAAAGAGGACAAAATTAACTAAGTATTTTGAATGGAAGCTATAAAATTTAATTATAGAATGCATATATAAACTAGCTTTGACCCGCGACTTCGTCCGCTTATATTTCGATAAAAAGTATTTTTGTTAATATTTTTATATGATATTCTAACCGTAGGTTTACACTAACCTGATATCTACCATGAACCTGATTTTTTAACAATTCTCGTTGCGTTTGGTCTCACTTTTACTTGATGTTTGTATATGTTTGAAACTATTTTCAATGCTACAAAAACCTGCCGTATCTCTACTTTAAAAGATAGCTCTATCAAACATATATTTTAGACAATTGATTTCCAGAACCTAATATTTATATAACACGATATGAATATTTCTGTTAATTATTTTATATATAATTTATAAATTATTTTATACTATTTAGTTCGATCTATTATTAAAGCGTTTTTTTTTTAGTTTGTTAAAATAGAGTTTCAGAAATAGGGTTAAATGAAAAAGTAATTAGTTATGCTACTTCTTATCAAAATCTACGCGGACAAAGTCGCGGGTAAAGCTAGTCGCTTGCATGGGGGGTGAGGTTCGCTCCTCCGATTTTAACCAATCTTAACAGGTTTACTTCTCCTGATCCTCTTAACATGTATACCAAATTTTATCTCTGCATCTTAAATGGGTGCAAAGATATGACAAATTTTGGTTATCGCTTATATGGGGGGTGAGGCAACGCCCCCTCCAAAAGCCTATGTTCTTTTCCATCATCCCATCTATCTCTATACCAAAATTCATACGAATTGGTTGAGCGGTTTAGCCATAAGAAAGGAACATACATCCATACAAACTTTCGCATTTATAATATTAGTAGGATATATGTATATTTTATATGTTTATATAAATTGCTCACTAAATTTCAAGCGTTTTCATTAAATTTTTTTAAGCTTTTTAGATTGGCGCACATCAAATTTAATTTTTTTTGGTCATTTTATTCAATTAAATTGCATTTAACAAAATTTCACTGAAATTTTAATTTTGTTCTGAAAAATAAAATGTATTCATAAAATCACTTCTGTTCTTCCACTCAACAAAGTCTAACTCTTTTCTTTGTTATTTTGCAAGAACAATGATAAAATTTATTGTACTACAGAAATTGCAGAAGGCTGTACTAATTTACAAATGTTTATTTTCTTACATTATTAGGTAGCCGACAACGGTCGTTCGATCATGGCCGGATTGAGAAAGGCAGTTGTTTTGTTTACCATGTACGCATATATTCCTTCTTTTTTGGTCGTTCCAAACTGTTGGTCTTATATTACGTCTTCCAATAATCAAGTGTGGGAATCTTTCTCTCGAAAAGTTTCAACGCCGGCCGGGATCTTGTAGATCTTGATTTTAGCCTTTCGAGGGAAGGCTTTAATCAACCTAAAACAGCATATATTTGCAAACGTAATACTTCGCTTGATATCCAGGCCGACATTGTTATTTCTGTTCATTACTGCTGTCCATTAGCCGAGACTGTTTTTCAATCTCCGAGGACGCCTTGCTGACTCGCCGTTCCTTTGAGCAGCATAACTTCCTTTTTGACGATCAAGCCCGCCATATTCTTTATGCACGAACACTAGCGTAAGATTTATTCCATCAGAAGATTGAAAAATTCGTACCACAGAGCATTACCCTGTCTGGATCCTTCTTATTAACAAAGAGTTCGTAGAGTTTCTATCCTACCCTGACAATGCTTTGTGTGTGTGACAATGCCATCATGCAAAGGCGAATAATGTTTGCCGGAAAACAGAGTTCTACAATAGTGCCATGATTAACTGGTGATTTGGGTGTCATTTCTCTATTGGCAGCATTATATGCTTTAGTAGATTAAAAAAATTACTATTCTCTACTCTCAATGATTGCTGTGCATCTGTGACCATATTTTTATTTGCATCTTTACAGAAAGTTACTCTGGGTTTAAAACCTTCGGTCAGACGATTGACCTTTTAATAGAATTTTCGACCTTCGTTTCTTTCTCATAACGTCAACAAAATAACACTCACGCCTTTCTTGTGTCTGGAAAAGCATTTCTCCTCTCTTCGATTCTTTCGATAAAGCTCTGTAACAACTTGCGATTCTCCCTACTGCATAGTTCGCTGATTGGCGGCGTTCTTCTCTGCAGTAGAAATGCAATACTTTTCGTCATACTAAGAACTAGTCGTTATTAATGGTGCAGACATTCCAGGTGCATATCCTTAAATCGTGTTCCTCATATCGTTTGCATGGGTCGTTATCATAGGGTCGAATCCAACGCTTGCTTTTGGTTTTCGTTGTAGTGATTTTTTTTACGGTGGCGGGTCCCAAGCCTAGCACACCAACCCTTAATTTAGGGGAGTGTTTGTCGCCTTCTCAATGTTAGCTATCCTCCGAACGGCTGTTCAGAGGTTACCTTGGATATAGCCTAACGAACGATTGTTAGCTGCTTGATCCGTTTGTAAAAGAAACGTTATTGCCCATTCCTAATTCAATGCAGTCAACAACTTTTTTTACAATGTAAACTTCTTTTTTAAGTGCGGGTGCTTTTCAGGCAATGAGGATCTCAACCCCTATCTGTCTGAGCCAGCAACAACTTTACTAATTTCTTTTGGGTATTCTAACAGTGCTTAAGAACACATTTTTTAAAATAAATAATTGATCCCCTTTTTTGAGTTCAACAGGTGCACACAACAATATTTTTTTAATTTTTACGATCCCCCTTGCATGCGGTTACATTTTAGAATTCACCAATTCCGTAAATCCTCGGTCGGAATTTGAGTGTTTTATGTTCTAATTTTGTTTGTGCAATTATTCTTGCCTTTTCTTTCGCTCGCTCAAAAAAGTTTTTACAAATACACAATGTGGAACAAACAAGCTTTTTTGCTGGCGTTATTAGCTTTTAATTTTAATGTATTTACAACTAAGTTTCAATTCAAATTATAAGCTTGCTTAAACTTAGAGCTCTGACTACTATAGTCTTTAGCTCTTATAAGGTTTATTTGAGATCTAATGTATAATATTGAAATTAGGGAGGAGTTTTACTGTATTGTCTATATAATGTAGATGTGTGAGTTTGGTATGTGTCAATTTAAGTCGGGACAATTTAATTTGATCAGTTCTAGAAAAATTTGAAAGGGGAATTTGTTTGAAAAGTTTTCATAGTAGGTATGTCCCTTTTGGGTTTATTGATTGGTACCAGTTTCATACGAAATCTAGAGAGCTTTCAAATGCTGCTGTCGCAGAATTTCATTGCGACTAGTTTTTAGAGCATCCGAAAATTACTTTAATTTGTTTAACTACTTTGTTATTGTTTGTACTTAATTATTTGCGCTGATTATGTTTGTTTTCATTTATATCGTAGCGTTGAAGTTAATATGCGATGCTTAAAAATTCTATAAAAAATATATATTAATTTAATTAAAACTAATAACTGTTGCTGCCCTTACCCTAGTCCGCTGCTTGCCTTGCATTGTCAGTCTTCCAATTGAAACTGACTATGCTTTCAACTTTTAGCTTAGCTAAACTAACTGCATGAATTTTTACAGAAAAAAGATTTACAGTCATCTTTGCGCCAATTTGTATTGGAACAATTTACAGAACAATTGGAAGCAAACTGTACGAAATAAAATTTTTGGACTAAAGGCAGGTTTCGCAGCGTGCACATAAAATGCAGGGTTCGGGAACAGTTCTCCACTCTTTGCCGACATCCAATGCCGCCAACTTCACAGCAGGTCGAATCAATATGCCATCCGCAGTTTGAATTTTAGCCCGTCGAACCTGGCCGTCGCTGGCTTTGACTACGTCGATGACTCTTCCTTTTGTCCAACTGTTTCTGCTGCTATTCTCATCGACGATTAAAGCTATGTCGTCGATTGCATGTCGTCGACTGCATTTCTCGAACCCATCATGCCCAGAACATGTTAGCGAATGCCTCACTTTGCCATAGACACCACTTGTAGTTGACTTCATTTGGTTCGCAGAACGGCTTCGCTCCATTCGATGAGTCCAATAAGAAATGGTTCGGAGTTATGGCTTCATCGTCCTCTGTATCCAAGGACACGTAAGTGAGCCGTCGTGAATTGACTGTTAGCTCCACTTCCATGAGCGCTGATCGAAGACTTTCGTCAGTGAACTTTTGGTGCGGCGATATTTTGTGCAGAATGCACTTAATTGAGCGTTCTAAGCGCTCCCATACTCCTCCCATATGAAGAGCCGAAGGCGGATTAAACTTCCAGGGTATGCCTTGCTGCGCAAGACTGTGATGCATTCTTGTGGTGTTTACATTGCTGAGTGCTCCTCGTAGAAATGCGTCTGCTCCTCGAAAATTAGTTCCGTTGTCACTGTATATTTCAGCTGGTACCCCTCTGCGTGCAATAAAATTGCGAAGACACATGAGCCATGAATCCGTACTGAGGTTGTGCGCAATCTCGATATGGATAGCTCTGATTGTAAGGCAAGTGATAATCATACCCCATCGCTTGACTGCTTTGGCAGCCCGGCTTGTATTGCAGAATTGCTGCATACTCATCTGGATATAGCTCAATTTGCACAGCTCGATACACGTAATTTTTTGCTACGTCCATATGTGGCGTGGTCCGAAAATGTTCGCCGTATCACCACTCACCTTGTTGATGAGCTTTTGCTTACATAAAACCCAATTTGCGATGGCTCCATATAGTTTAGTACATTCCAAGTAGTATTCGTAATTTATTGTAATAATTGTCTCACGAATGTATAGAAATTTTGGTCGTAGCTCCTGTATTAAGACATATGCGGTATGAGTAAAACGACACACACCAGTATGCCAGTATAAAGTTAACGTCCCTCTTAGTCAAAATCCAAAAAGTTCATCAAAATCGGATAATAAATAACGATTTTATAACCAATTGAAGTTGAATGACCCCCCTTTTCTTTTCATTCATATTCGAGCAGTGAGAAGTGGTCATGTGTTTGGTCATATGCTCGGGAAACGTTTAATGTGTTTGTTAGGAGACCTGAACTGGTACAGGGCCTCTTACAGTCGGTTACGCCTGACTGTATTTTCTTACTTGTTTAATTTGAATTAAATCTGCAATTTAGTTATTATTCTCTTTTTAGGCCCTGTACCGAAGGTACAAGAGCCTATTGGTTTTGGGCAAATGTATGTAAAAGGTAGAAATAATGGTCAGGAGTGTTAGTGGAGGCGATATAGCCATGTCCGTCTGTACGAACGGAAGGATTTCGGAAACGGTTCGTTCTTTTAGCATTCGACTAGGACTTCGCTGGAATTTTACAAGTTTATATCAAAATTGTTTCCCCTCTCTTTCCTAAAAAATCCCCATCAAGGGTAAAAATCTTCGGCACAAAAAAAAGTATGCCAGTATAGAGACGTCTCTATAAGCCAAAATCCAAAAACTTCATCAAAATCGAATAATAAATGAAGATTTTGTAAGTATTTGAATTTAAACGATCTATGATGCGTCCATTCTCCATTTTCTTTTCATACATAAAAAAATGTTTTATAAGGCACTTATTCGTGCAGTGAGAAGTGGGAAGAGCAAAATACTTATCATCAGTACCATTTTTAGGCCCAATACCGAAGGTACAAGAGCCTATTGGTTTTGTGCAAATGTATGTAACAGGTAGAAATAATGGTTGGAGACCCCCCAAAGTTACCCCCATTATGGTCAGGAGTGATAGAGGAGTCGATATAGCCATGTCCGTATGTCCGTCTGTATGAACTCGGAAACGGTAACTAGGACTAGGACTGCTCCGGATTTTATAGCAATTGAATTTGAACGACCCCCTTTTCTTTTCATATATAAAAAAATGTTTTATAAGGCACTTATTCGTGCAGTAGGAAGTGGTCATAAGTTTGGTCATAAGCTCGGGAAACATTTTATGTGTTTGTTAGGAGACCTGAACTGGTACAGGGCCTCTTACAGTCGGTTGCGCCTGACTGTATTTTCTTACTTGTTTTATTTCTAAAATTCATGTTTATATAATATTTCTTATGCTATGCTAAACATTACGTTGGTCTTAATCTGTAGCTATGCCGCTGTAGTCCTTATCAGTAGATGACAATATGCGTTCGCTGTGGTTCCTTGTTTCATCAGCAGATAGCAATGTATGTATTTAAAGTACATATATCTATCAGCAGCTCAGAGATTTATGGCAGAAAATGCAATTTTTATTTTCTTCTTTCTATGCACACCTCGTCTTGTCAGCTTTGATCCTTGAGGTGTCGGCTTTTCATCGTCTGCAACTGTCGGCGGTCGTATTGTATGAACCTGCCGTTTTAAAATAGTGTTTTGTGGATTTAAAGATACCACACGTTTTCGTCCGAGTTTTCCTGGATGCGCCTCTACTACTCTTGACATTTGCAATTTTGTAGGATGTATATTTTTATCGTTTATAACGACATTTACTTTTATTTGAGCTTGCAGTTCGGCTTTATCGCGATGAGCTCAATAACGTGCAGGATGTGGTTTGTCGAATATTTTCTGCACCTCAGCCAATTCTGCTTCACAATGGACACTAACACGATCTTTCATAGCTGTAAGTTGATCCTTGAATTCGTGTTTGTCGCGCCTCAACAAATTGCGCTTCGTATGTCCAGTCTTCAGTTGAGGTTCGAGTGCTTCAATCTTTTTGTAGGACTTGCCACGTGCCACCTCTAACTCGTCTTTAGGCTATTGCGCTCCACGAAGTGCCTCTTTGCGCAATGTCTCTAATGACATATCCAAACGCTGCTTAGCTTGTTCTAACAGCTGTTCGTTCACTTGCTCCACAAGCTTCTTTTCTAGTTGCATTTTTAGAGCACCTAGCTGAATCTCGTCGTGCTCGTGTTGTGTCTGCAATCGTCGTTTTGTATACTCCAATTCATGTGCCACACGTTCATATTTCAGCTTATAATCATTGATACGCCATTCATGCACTGATATGCCATTGGAATCAGATTTTGCACAACTTAACTCGATCTCTATCTTTTTCGTCATCTCTTGTAGGCCATTGACTTTGGCCTCTGCGTCGGTAAGCTCTTTTTCAAGCTTAAGTCATTGGCCTATTTGAGCTTCCAAACGTTCGAAGGCTATGTACGCCGTAGAGCGTTCCTCCCCCAAGTCGCCACGCATTTCGGAATGCTTTGTTTCCAGCTTCTGAAATCGTTCCAGACTGTTAACTGCTGTCAGAAATTTTTCATTTTTGCGTTGCTGAACAATGCCAGATAGAATCCAGCCAAATTTTTTTGCTTGGCCCATAATTCAATCCATCTTTACAACGCCACATTCTATGATTCTGCCAAACAAGTCTCCTCCAATTATCATGTCGATTCTGTCCGATTTGTTCAACAGCAACTTCTTCGACATAGTTGCTGTTAAATCGTGGTTTTATTTCAATTTTCACTTTGTAATTCGATTCACCAACCACCGCTTCACCAAGTCCATGAATCTTCGTGTTTGTTTTTATGCGTGGAACTTGTAATATTTGTAAAGCTTCTGTAGATATGGCGGTAATTTAAGAGCCCTGATCTATAAGAGCTCTGAGTAACATATACTCGCCATTTGCTGCTTTTACTTTTATTTGTGCAGTTGCCAGAATTACAGCCGCAGATTGGTTAGTTGAAGCCATGGCATTTCTTCTATTGCCATTCATCAACTGCTCTCCATGCAGTAAATCGTGATGACTTTTTGAGCACATACTGCATTTAGCGTTTGGTGTTGAACATTTCTCACTGTACTAGTGGCTTATGTATTTGAAGCATAGGTTTTGTTCCCTCGCAAACTTTCGCCGTTCTTCGATGGAAATTGACTGTAGTCTTCTGCATTCACTTGTTGTGTGATTGTGGTACTTGCAGAAGAAACACATTCTTCTTATTGATTGAGCTGCAACTGCTGAGACGTGATGATTTTTGAGTTTCGGTTTTCGCTCAATCGATGAATCTTTTTCCGAAACAGCTTTTAGAGTTCCATGTCTTTGCTCTAAGAATTCCATGATATCTTTCACCGTTTGTATTTCTTTTGACGTTTTATATAATTCATATAATTTTAAACCGTCTTTGGGGTTGATCTAAAATCCTATCCCACTGGGTCGAAAATAATATTATTTTATTTTCGTACCTTTGTTTTAGAAGCGTCCATGCAACATTGTAACTATTTCTTGAGATCTGTAGATGTTGAATTAATCGAGCAGCTTCTCCTTTGAAACATGGACGAAGACGCAACATTTTTTCCGAATTTGATATGCGCAAATTATCATGCACCATATCTTGGTATAGGTTGTAAAATGTTGCCCATTCTTTGTAGTTTCGAGCTCCAAGCAATCCCATTGATTATTTGGCTGGATTGTCGATTCTTTTTCGTTATCCGGATGCTTCATTATGTGCAATTATCCAAGCTTGTCGATTAAAACATCGGCTTCAACGTCTTCTAAACTTGCTATTTCATTCGCATATAGCAATTGAAGCTCATCGACCCTTTTATCAATGAGGTCAGTTTTAGATTTTCCAACATTCGAAAATTTTTTTTTTTTCAAAATATTTTATGAGATTAGCAGTTCGTCTTTTGAAGCTGCCTAATTTAAACTCATTATACTTGGAACCCAGTCCACCCGCAGTAGAATTAGTTGTCTTATTTACGGCACTGTGTTCAAGCTCTGAATTTTGTTTCGTTATCTCCAACTCCAAAAAATCGTCGTCAAGTGCTTTATTCAATGCCAACATAATCTCACCATATTTTTTAATCGTGCTTGCATACATATCGTTTGGGAAATAGTCATCTGAGCCCATCCCGTCTGCCATTAGTTTAATGTGGTTAGCTTCTAGGTCTTATTTATAATTTTTAAGACACTTTATAATTTCAGGGCATGAGTTTTCCGGACATCTTTCGCACTGATTCGGTTGTAAAGCTGCAAAATTTATTCTGCAATTTCCTTCTGAGCGTCAATTACTTTCGCTCTATCGATTCCCATTTTAGCACTTTTCTTTCACTGAACACACACAAGTAAACTATAAGAGGTAGTTTTTTGTCGCCTGGTTGACTGCTATGCCTCAACTCACAGCGGGATAAAGTTTAACTTGTACTGTTCACCGTGAATTCGAAAATGCAAGGATTTGCTGATACGCTCAAAACATTTTTTTTCACTTTATTTTGATGTTGTAGCCCTAAGTACGCTGTTTAGCCTCAGACACGCTTTTTATTTAGATACATAGATTTTCAAGGCTCTAAAGGATGTAAATTTTTTCTTTTGATTTTGTTCTTTTTTTCAAACAAATCTTTTTAAAAAATTTCGGCTCGAAGGAAGACATATGCGGTATGAGTAAAACGACACACACCGTTTGAGTAGTTGTAAGATACTGTTTTATTATTTCTAAAATTCATGCTTATATAATATTTCTTATGCATTGCGTTGGTCTCAATCTGTAGCTATGCCGCTGTAGTCCTTATCAGTAGATGACAATATGCGTTCGCTGTGGTTCCTTATTTCATCAGCAGATAGCAATGTATGTTTTAATGTACATATATCTATCAGCAGCTCAGAGATTTATGGCTGCTCGGAATATGCTTGCTTAAGATATTTTATGGGTGGGAACATGATACCTAGATGAAGTTTCTAATTATATTTAAGTATTTCTCATCACTAGTATATTTGATTTGCTATGGCTGGGAACCGCAGTTTTATGACCCAAACAGTCTGTAACGTCTGTCTGTACCGTAACGACAACACTGAAAGAAATTATGTTCTAGCGTGAACGGTTCCTCTTTGCTTGATTCACCTACATTAGCCGCACTTGGCCACTCTTCTGGATGCAGCTTTAAAAAATGTGGTCCGTCGAACCACTGCTTGTAGACATCTGTCGTAGATTGGCGGTTTGTCGTCACATCAGCAACGTTGTAGCGGCTAGGTACCCAACGCCATTCTGAAGCGTTAGTTGATTCGGTGATTTCAGCTATGCGGAACATGACATATTGCTGGTACTTCTTTGGGTCGCTACTTAACCAAGCCAAAACTGTTTTGGAGTCAGTCCAAAAATATCGGCTTTCGAATTTGATTTCGTGATGCTTGCATACTTCGCTTACTAGCCTCGCCTCAAGTATCTGCGGCCTGCAGCTCCATGCGTGAAATTGAGAGTCGGCGTAGAGGCGCGACTTTAGATTTTGTTGCCACTAGTCGAAGTTTATTTTGTTTTGCATGTACGATGCGAAAGTACACTACAGCTGCGAATGCATATTCGCTTGCGTCCACGAAACAGTGAAACTGAATGCTGCAGTCTTCCGCACGAGCGTTTCCAAAATAGCATCGAGGTATAGCGACTTCAGTAACGACGGGCAAATGTGACAACCAATGTTGCCACTTCTGATATAGCTCGTCGTTTATTGGTTCATCCCAGCAATATTTGACCTCCAGATTTCTTGCATTATAATTTTTAAATATGTCATAATGCATGCGAGGAATGCCATTGGGTCAAAAACTGACATTAATGCTTTTAGTACCTCACGCTTAGTAGGTACAATGTTCTCTTCTATTATATTTCTGTGAAGCTTGAAAAACTTGAGTGAGTATGTAAATATGTCCAAATAAGGATTCCAGTACATACCCAAAATTTTCTCAAACTGTTGAGAGCCTTCATTGTGTTCAAATGCGTTGCTGCTGTCCTGAGTCGTCTCGCCCAGCGCTGCTAAAACTTTTGATGAGTTTTAACACCAATTTCGCATGTGGAATCCGCCAAGAGCGTGTTCCTCTCAAACGTCTTCTGCACCTTTGATAGCTTCCTGCACTGTATGCCATGAATCGATGTAGTAGTTAACATAATGATTTTTCATTATCGCTTGTGCTGTTGCTGCATATTCGTTTTCATGCATTTGAGCATTTTTATCGCGCACGTAATGCGCAATGCACGGCGAACATGACGCACCAAATGTAATCACATTTAACTGATATGCTTCGATGTCACCAGATTCTGCATTCTGCCATAGAAATCGCTGCGCGCGTGCGTCTTGAGGTCTCACTTTAATGCGATGAAAAATTTCGGCAATGTCCCCGCATATACCAACTGCTCTCACTCTAAAATTGTATAAAATTTGTATCAGTAGTGCCGCGCCTTTTAGTAGAAAGTCGTTGAGTGCGTAGCCTGACGTCTTTGCTGCTGCGTCCCATACAAGTCGCACTCGATTAGCCTTATGGTGGTTGCGCACAGTGAAAATTGATAAATACCACACATCGCCTTCTCCTTCCTGCTCCGCTTCGACATCTTACTTCGTCGCGTAACCTTTGTTGATCAAATTACTAATTTGATTGTTTAGATCGACTTTAAGTTGCGGCTCTCTTGACATATTTTGCTGCAAGCATCTCATGCGTCTCATAGCCATCGGAAAGCTATCTGGCAATAGGCGCTGTTCTTCCATCCAAAGAAGTCCAACGGTGAAGCGATTATCTTCTAACGTTGTGGTTTGCGCCAAAATGTCCATTGCTTGCTGATCGTCTGTACAACTGTTTTGTTTTGGTTCAGCGTAAATATCAGCAAACAATTGTCTTTTGACTAAATCGTGTAGTTGTTTGTCGAAGTCACATTTGTGTAAATGTAGACTATTATTGGTGCGCTTAGATCCACCGTAAATTGTCCAGCCAAGTCTGGTTTTTACTGCGATTGGTTCTCGCCATTTACCTTCACGCACTTTTAGCGACGATATTAAATTTGGGTTATTTACGCCAATAATTAATTTGGGAACGACGTTTGTATAACTTTAAAGCGGTAGCCCTTTTAGATGTGGGAACCGCCTTTGAACATGTCAACATTGTCTCTGAAGCCATGCCTAATTCTTTGACGGTATGTATATCATTTAATGAAAATACTTTGGCACCCACCTTTGCCGCTGAAATACGCATGTTCCTTCGCTTTAATGTGGCATCGAAACGTTTAACGTCACCTGTCCAGTTCAGGCACAGCGGACTTAGTGCTCCGTCCAGGTCCAGATTGTTAGCGAGACTCTCTGCAATCAGCGTTAAAGTCGAACCGTCATCCATAAATGCGTAGGTATCGATCGACTTAGTTTTTCCGTACAAGGTTACAAGGAACAATTCGGAAATAGCTGTTGATATCTTTTGTGCGATCGCGATGATTAATCGAAATTGACCTTGTAGGCTGGCGGCCGTTTGTAAAAGCGGCAGCTGAATTGTTTTCCATATGTCTGCCGTTCAATAGTTCGTAGTGGGTTTGTTGACATCCACTTACCCCGCAATGTCGTTTGCTCCAATAGCGGCGCGAGTGCTTATTCAGGCATTGAGTACAAAGATTTTTCGACTTCACTAGGTCGCATCTGTCCGCTACTGCTGACCGTAGAAACTCGTTGCATTGGCACAGCCTGTGTTCTCCAGAGCACTTCACACATTCGACGGGCCGATTACTTGGTGTATCAGCTGTCCCTGTATGCGTATTTAAATACGCAACCTTGCGTGTTGACTTTTTGTCATCTGCACTATTGACAATGGATCCGCTCATACGACATGCTGCTTCAGAAATATCAAAAACCCAATCTGAGAAATCTTGTAGAATTGGGTACTCTATATTTTTCATGTATATAACCCACTTCAGAGTCAAGTCCTGACCCAACTTATAGACGAGCTCCTGGAGTAGCATCGGATTATTCAGATGTGCTTTTAGTCCACTGGCTTTCATAGTTGGACACATATTTTTAATGGCAAACGAAAATTCGATTATTGCCTTCTAGCTTGCCTTTTGGCGCTTGCAGTTTTTCGCACATTTTCAATTAAAACTTTCACTATATGCTCCGGCCGGCCAAAATACATTTTTAACGTTCTGATTACGTCTGGCACCATTTCCGGAATCATAAGCGTGTCACGTACCGCTTCTAGCGCCCTTTATAGTCAACAAAGGTGGTGTATGTCTTTGTTAAACTCACGGGTCTTATCCAAGACTTTGCGTAATGTGAATATTTGGTCACTGGTCAACCTTTTGTCTTCTTTCTTAAAGAAAGGACAGAGAACACTGAGATTCCAGTCATTGCATAAAAGTTGCTGCATACTGCTAACCAACTCTTCGCCGCCGGTCTTAAATACCTCAGCTGTCAGCCCATCAGAGCCTGCCGCTTTGTTATTTTTCAGTTTTTTAATAACTGAATCGACCTCGTTATAGTCCGGTGGCTATACAATAGTGCCATTATTAACTGGTGGTTTCGGTGTCATTTCTTTCTCGGCGGAATTGTGCGCTTCATCGCCTCCGAGTAGGGTAGAAAAATGACTCCTCCATAATTTCAGTGATTCCTGTTCATCCGTAACCAGACCTCCATTGTCATCCTTACAGAAAGTTACTCTGGATTTAAAACCTTCAGTCAGACGCTTGACCATTTCATAAACTTGTCGAGCTTCATTTCTGTCTCGTTACATATCAACATTCTCATAACTCCCGCTTTTCTTGCTGCTTTTTCTTCCGTCTGAAATGGTGTTTCTCCTCTCTCCGTTTCTGTCGATATCGCTCTCTAACAGCTCGCGTTGCTCCCGACTGCAGAGTTCGCTGATAGGAAGCGTTCTTCTTTGCAGTAGCATTGCGACACTCCTCGTCGTACCAAAAATTCTTCACAGGTTTTGTATAACCAATGACATCCTTTCCACTGCCCACATATATCTTGAGAAGACGGAGAGGTTTCCCGGAGTGGGGAAAGTGTGCTCGAAAAGGCTACGGCGCTCTGTTCTGATTGCAGCCTGCAGTGTGCGGTGTGCACTACGCTGAGCGTAGTGCGTACCTTGGGTGCGACAAGATAGTGGTCTGAGTCAATGTTGAGAGCACTTAACGTTCGCACGTCCAACACGCTCGATGCTTGCTTTCCGTCAATCAATTTCGTTGCGTGTAATTTGATCTGGAATCAGCCATGTAGCCTTGTGGTTGTTAAGGTGTTGAAATCTAGTACTACCAACTACCATGTTCCGACCTGCGGCAAAATCGATTAGCCTCTCTCCTGTATTGGAGGTAGTGTCGTGAAAACTACATTTTCCGACGGTTGGGCCAAAGATTCCTTTTTTCCCAATTTTTCCAACTTCATTATTCCCCGCTCACAGTTGCTTGCTTCCCTATTGGCAAAAAAGAGACACAGTCGATTTTCGCAAGCTTCTTTTGAGGTTAATTTCTCGCCAGCTAAATCGTTCGACATTGGTAAGAAGAGATGGTACTCCGATGATGTCAGGTCCGGACTATAAGGTGGATGCATAAGGACCTGCCATCCGAACTCCCGGAGCTTCTGGCGCGTCACAATCGAAGTGTGTGGTCTGGCGTTGTCCTGATGGAAAACAATTCCTCTCCTATTGACAAGGCAAGCATTGACTGCTTGCCATGCTAGGCAATCAAGGTTCGCTCATAGCGAGGCTGGTTTGAGTTATGGCGCTTTCTTTCTTTTTGTTTTTTATTTCTGGTGACCGTTATCTATAAAAAGTTCTATTTATAGAATTCGTTTTGCTTTTATTTACAATTTAGTAAACTTAGTTTAGCGAAAAACGACTGGTTTGAACACGACTGATCAGTAAGACTGATAAAAATTAACTGTATTAGCTTTTAATATATTCGATATTGATACTAAAAAAAAGGAAAAGTAAAAGGTGCGATCTTTAATTTAATATCCACAGTTTATTTTCGGGCGACGTTTTGCAATTGAAATGATTTTAACGACAATAGCACAATACTCTTAAACAAAAATAATTTATATATATGTATGTAGGAGTATGCACACTCCGCTACAACAAAAGATTTGTTTAGCAACTCAATTAAATATAAGAATCAATGCAAGCAATAGTGCAAAGACTATTTATCCCGAATGAAATTTGATGAAGATTAGTACGACGAT
Source organism: Leucophenga maculata (assembly GCA_035044805.1). Classification (NCBI taxonomy): domain Eukaryota; kingdom Metazoa; phylum Arthropoda; class Insecta; order Diptera; family Drosophilidae; genus Leucophenga; species Leucophenga maculata. The sequence goes on from JAWNNP010000416.1 coordinate 88,560, forward strand.
ACACGTTGACAACCGCTGCCCGCGCAATTTATTTTTGATGTGAGGATGAAACGGGAAAAAGTCATTTGGCGTCAAGCCAGGGCTGTACGCCACATGACCCAGCAATTCGATGTTTTGAGCGTCCAAAAACTCATTTGTTAAGGCCGAAGTGTGAGAGCTCGCATTATCGTGATGAAATATGATTCGTCTTCGTCAGTTGGTTTTCCTAAGTTCATCGAACACCTCACCTTTTACGATTGAGTAGACGGCTTTTGATGCACCTCGCATGTATTTCTTCAGCATTTGGACCAATTCCAATTCAAACATTTCTTGGTATAGTTTTGAAAATAAACAAGAGCGTCCAATAAGGGTGATTGCAAAAAATCTACATCACTCATGTGAATCAGCAATAATAGTAGATGATCAGAAATCATAAGGCTTCAAAGCAGTTTCGGCAGTCAACAACCAAAACAAAACCAAAGATGCACTCGATATGTTTGTATTAACTTTTGAGTCATCTGATGAAATAAATGAAATTTTCAAAATAAAATCTATTATGAACTCAGTTGTATTAATTAAGAGATTTTCAAAAATTATCCCGCAATGTAGGACCTGCCAATCATTTGGTCATACAAAAAATTGTTGTGGTAAGCTAGCTCGTTTTGTGAAGTGTGCAGTGCAGCATCTTACTGCAAATTGCACAAAAAAGAAATATGTTAACTGTGGCGAGGTGCACCCTGTCAATTATAGAGGTTGTATTGAATCAAAAAAGCTTCAAAACTGAGGAATGATAAGATTGGAATGGTTCCAACGGCTGGTATAACACATAATGAAATAAATACCAATACCAAACCAGAAAATTCTTACGAAGATACTCATGAACCAGTTGTAAAACTGCCGTCTTTAAAGCTAATACAAAATCAAACGTATGCCAATGTTTTACGTCATAATACCACTCAAAAGAATGATCAATCCATTCTGACACAAATCTTAGCCAAAATAAACGCGCAAGAAAAGCTTTATTCAGCCTTAGATGACGATTACTTAAGTTAGAGGTAACCATATCTAGGCTAAAATAATGACAAACAGTCTCAAAATTATGCTTTGGAATAGGAACGGGCTGTCAAAAGATTGTAGCGAATTGGGAGCAATACTTAATTTAAAAAATATAGACAATTGCTAAATATCTGAGACACATCTAACGAAGCAATCTCATTTAAAATTTAAAAACCATACAATTTATCACACCATCCATCCCTATAAAACAGCGCGCGGAAGTTCGGCAGTAATTGTTAAAAATAGTATTCGACACCATGAAGAAAACAAACTGTCGACTGTAAAATTTCAAGCCACAATAATCCCGACATAAGTCAAATGTGAGGATTATATGACACTAATCTATTCGCACTGTCACAGATTTATCATGGGCGGCTGACGACGAAAAGGCAGGAACTACTAAAAGCTATAAACTAAACTGCTTATAGTCATATTTCCACAGGAAATCCATCATACTGGCCAACGAACAACCAAAAATTTCCTGACCTGAATGATTTTTTTATATTTAGGAAAATCTCATATCAGAATGTGATTATCGAGGATGGAGTAGATCTAAATTCTGATCACTCGCCGGTATATTTAACTTTGTGTGAGTCTCCAGTAAATAAAGAACCTGCACCATTCTTATATAATAGATTGACAGACTTGCAAGTATATAGAAGAATGGTAGATGAAACAGTTGACACACTCTCTGTAATGCACAATGTAGTTCAAGTTGGGAATGAAGCATGGTCATTCACTGAAAGATTACAAAACGCAGCGTGGAATAGTACTCCAGTTACCAGACTAAAAATAAAAAGAAATAGTTACTGTTGAGTTAGGTCTGAGCCAGGCTAACAACTTAAGAAAGCATGCTCGTTTTGTCGTTTAGTTTAGATTTTATTTATATTTTAAAATGTGTTTAGTTATAGTTTTACATTTATTATTCGCTACCGCGTGAGTAAGCGAGCGAGCAAAAGAGCAAGGCTTCAAAAATAATATGTCGCCTTCGCAGTCTGTACTTAACTAACATGCAGCAGCAGCTGCATGTCCTATATATAGCCCTTGAATGCACGACACGACGCTTTGGAATTTGATGAAGAACTCATCTTATTTTTATTAATCTTTCACTTATATATAATTCTTAAGAGCTAGTTGGACTGTATTTATATATTATATGTATGTATTATATTGCGTGTATGTTTATATTTTTATTACATAGCTAGTACGGTTTTATGAGTTTATTGACACATCTTTGTATATTAAAGATGTGTGCGCTGCATTGATCGTTTGTACATAATTTATGGATCGTAAATTTAATCGTTAGACGCGCATGTTCGGCTTGCTCACATCTTATCGTACATCGTATTTATTATTTCACGCACAAGCAGCAGGAAAGAATATTAAAATATATTGTGGAAGGCTAATGTGGTCTCTTGGTACTTGACAATAATACAAGTGGCGTAGCAGAAGCAGCGGGAACAATATGTTTAAATATGTTTAAACAGTTAATCATTTATAAATATTATTAAGAATAATGCTCGAAGATGACTCTCTTGCTGAACTCCAGAAAATTCATCAATAGTTTTCGATAAACAATTATTGAATAAAACTTTTTGAGACCTACTTACAAGGTACGATCTTATCCAATTTACGAAAGAAAGCGGGATTCCTAACACATTTAATTTATATATTAAGTGATTATGGCATACACCATCAAAAGCTTTACTAAAACCAGTATATATTACAACGGTCTGGCAGCCAGACACAAAACCCTTATTTACAATAGAGTTGAATACCTTTGACAAATCCATGTTGAAAACTCAATTGCAACTAATTTTAGTGATCGTTGCAATTGATCAGTAATATTTTTTTCAATTAACTTAGGAATTGCACTAAGCTTAGCAATACCCCTATAACTCGAGATATCTGACTTATTGTCTTTCTCGTGTAGTGGAATGATAAAGGATTGTTTCCAAATAGGTGGAAACTTGGTTTGATATATAGATATTTTAAAAAGAGTAGTCAAAGGAGCACAAATGGAGCTGGCGCATTCTTTTAGAATACAACTAGGAATATTATCAGAACCAGGCAGAAGCGAAGATTTAATAGATTCTAGACATGTTAATACATTTGAAATATTAATTTCAGGACATGATATAATGTCATAAGATGGGGTACTATGGGGATAAGAAGCAATAGAATTAGAATTACTGGGAAATTAAGTGTATGTAGATTGAAAAAAGTAGCGAATAGATCCGATATCTGAGAATCAGAGGAAGCCACTTTACTGTCAAGATAAAAATTTGGGGGTAAGCCGTATTGTTACGCTTTTATGTTAACAAAATTAAAAAAGTTTTTAGGGTTATTGCGCACATTATTCTTAACTCGTAATAATTAGTTAAAGTTAAAGCGAACAATAGAAAGTTTACCGTAATCTACAGTGGAAACAGTACGTTTTAGGAAGAAATTTCTTAAATGCAAGCAATGAAAAATTAATGAAAACAAATACTCACATACTTACGTATATTTAATGAACTCGCATGTTTCATTTATTTGAATTGGACTTATATATTTAATGATAACTTTATTATTGGATATTGCATAATTAATGATAAAAAAAACTTACATAGTTGCAGTTCAGTGGAATTGATTTAGTACATATAACTCTTTCGGCGCGTAAATCATGTACATAAGTCGACAGTGATTTTGATATTTACGGCATAAAGTGCATATATGTATATGCATGGTATATAGTGTCGATACATATATGTACAGTGGTCTAAAAAACTTAATTTATACAAATAAAAAAGACAATAAACATTAAAAATGCACAATAAATCAAAAACATCTAGTTTGTCTGCAACTAATAAAGCAGATGATATTGCTTTTTACAAAGAAGAGTGCGATTCATTTATGCGACAGTTGGTGGCATTTAATAATTTTCTTACGGTCGAACTCGCTCAAGCCTTAAAAGATTGGACATTAAAGAATTTAATTATAATGTGTCAAAAAGTGTTTCGTTTTTTTTTTGCGCGTTCTTTTATAATATTTTCGTAACAAATCCATTTTTATTATTTATATTCATTTTGAATAATTTGATTTGGGCAAACATTTATTATTTGATGTAATAGTTATTGTTATAAACTGGTTGTCTAAAGTGATGTTGTGTATGTGTTGACTGTTTTAGTGTAAAAATTAAAATATGCCAAACATCCGGCATGATCGGATATAAAAAGTAGCTTCAAATGCAGCAAAAAAAATTGAGCTAAATGAATCTCAATGAGAAAGTTCATAAATAAATAATGTAATGAAGTACATTTATATCAAAGAAAAAATAGAAAATCGAATTTAGCTCTAATAAACATTATATATATTTTAAAGTGCATATATTTAAAATAATTTTTTTATTATAAGAAAATTATGAATAGGAACAAATGAAAATGGAACGTGCTTAACCTTTGTTTTAACATTCGAGTGCGATTTCGCGCGCGATCCTTCGCGTACGACAGTACTGAGCGACTGATGAATCGTTAGAGAAAAAAAATCGATTACAAAGCGAATTCGCACGCGAATGTTTCTTTTTATTCGATATATATACGATATCGCGCGCGAAAAGTTAGTCAAGTGGGTTGCTCTATCAAAAAAATTAAGAGTGTTAGCACAAACTAAAGATGGAACAAGTAAGGAAATACAGTCGGGCGTAACCGACTGTAAGAGGCCCTGTACCAGTTCAGGTCGCCTAACAAACATATTAAATGTTTCCCGAGCTTATGACCAAACACATGATCACTTCTCACTGCGCGAATACGAATGAAAAGAAAAGGGGGGTCGTTTAAATTCAATTGCTTATAAAATCGTCATTTATTTTCCGATTTTGATGAACTTTTTGGATTTTGGCTTAAAGAGACGTTGTCTCTATATCGGTACACTCAATTTTTTTTTGTGCCGAAGAAATTTTCACTCTAAGGGGTGATTTTATGTGGAAGGGGGGGAAGGTGCAAAATTTTAAAATAAACTTGTGAAATTCCGGAGCAGTCCTAATCGAATGCAAAAAACACGAAATCTCTATATATTACCGTTTCCGAGATCCTTTCGTTCATACAGACGGACGGACGTGGCTATATCGACTCCTCTATCACTCCTGACCATAATGTGGGTAACTTTGGGGGGTCTCCGACCATTATTTCTACCTGTTACATACATTTGCACAAAACCAATAGGCTCTTGTACCTTCGGTACAGGGCCTAAAAATGTGTGAGTTTGTATATATATATGCAACAAAACAAATGAGAAAAGAGAACATTCATAAGAACATAGGGCAGAACAGATTTTAAAATTGTAAAAGAGAGTAAGAGAGCGAAAGTCGCGTTCGCATTTGCCACGTACGTACATGCATTTCTGCACGTTTTTACTTAATTAAATATAGATTATTATGATTTATATATTCTCTTTCTCGATTAAAGAATGTTAAGTCACGTTTATTTAAAAAGTATAAACCCATTGGCTTTAACTCTGATTTTTGTAAGTATTGTGTTGCACGGTCTGAATTTAACGCATTAAATAGAAGGCGTTGTGCTGACCATTAAATAAAAGTTAAACAAATCATGCGTCTTAATCCAAAATATTTCATTAATTTTGTATCGTCTGATTCGCTAATATCCAATTTGTTTGCTGAATTTTTTCAAAGTACGTATTTAAAAAAAAAAAATTGTAGGAAAATAGAGAGTACATAACAGAAGGATTAAAAGAGCTTTAATCCTGCTGTTATATACCCTCATAATACTTCATCATATATCCTCCTATTATCTCTATTTTTCTAAAATTTTCCTTCCCACCTGGATCTGATAACATTCCAAGCAGTATATTTAAAGAGTGTTCTAGCTCCATTTGTTTCTCTTTATCGATTCTTTTCAAACTATCTATAAGGTTATCCAAGTTTCCATTTCCTTGGAGAGAATGTTTCATTATTTCACTTCATAAAAAGGCAGTAAATCTGATATATCGAATTATAGAGGCATTGCATGTTAGAATAGCAATGCATTGCTAATCTGAGTGCTATACCATAACTGTTTGAAAAAAATCATTACGGGCCAATTGCTATTCAGTAAAGCTTTTTATAGTCTGTGTAACAACAACCCTTTGTTTAAATTGAAAACTATAGACTTTCCACCCTCTCTTTGGATTGAGTCGTACTTATCCGGTAGGACACAAACAGTTTTATTCAATAATTGTTCATCCAAAACTATTATAGTGTCTTCTGGTGTTCTCTAACTGAGTCACCATGGTCCTATATTGTTTAATATTTTTATTAATGACCTTCCCATGGCTACATGGTCATACACTAATGTATGCAGATGATGTCAAATTATGTTTGTCATGTTCTGATGTCTCCCAACACCCAAATCATTATTGTTATAATGATTTGAGTATCTTTATGGAACCGAAACTTATTGATAATAATCACACTGGATTAATGGTAAACAAAGCAAAATCTATTCTGGCTTTGTTAAGCGTAAGGAGTTTAATGACTCTTATACCCCTAAACTCCTCTCTACCTCACTTGTCCGCCCTATTTTAGAATGTTTTTCCTGTGTATGGAATCCTTACTATGGTATTCACCAAGAACGTATTGAATCACATTAAAAATAGTTTATTATTTTTGCTCTTCGCAGCCTTAATTGGGATACTCATGTAAATCTTCCATTTTATAATGACAGATTAAAATTAATTGATCGTCTAACCCTTTCATCACGCAGATCTTTGCTCTCTGTGGATTTACTCCACCAAATTCTTAATGATGAAGTTGATTGCCTTTGCTTCAATCAATCACATTAAAATTTCTCTTTTGGCCAGCTAGTCACCAAAAAATTAATAAAATTGCATATAAATTGCAAATAATTTACCAAGCCACTGTAAATTGAAACAAATGCTACTAATTAATATCCTATAAGACATCTAACTATTCTTTTCCAAAAAAAAAAAACAGTACACTCATTAAAAGAAATCAAACGTACTTTGCAAATTCTGAATTAGAATAACCGACTTTATTTTAAACAAGTAAGAAAATTACAGTCGGGCTTAACCGACTGTAAGAGGCCCTGTACCAATGCAGGTCGCCTAACAAACACATTCAATGTTTCCCTAGTTTATGACCAAACACATGACTACTTCTCACTGCACGAATACGTCCCTTATAAAACATTTTTTTTTGTATGAAAAGAAAAGGGGGGGTCGTTCAAATTCAATTGCTTATAAAAACGTCATTTATTATCCGATTTTTGGATTTCGGCCGAAGACATTTTTAGCCTTGGGGGTGATTTTTTGGTTTTGTGCAAATGTATGTAACTGGTAGAAATAATGGTCGGAGACCCCCCAAGGTAACCCCCATTATGGTCAGGAGGGATAGAGGAGTCGATACAGCAATGTCCGTCCGTATGAACGAAATTAGCTCGGAAACTGTTATAGATAGAGACTTTGTGCTATTTCGACTAGGACTTCTCCGAAATTTTACAAGTTTATTTTAAAATTTTGACCCTCCCCTCTTCCCCATAAAATCACCTCCAAGGCTAAAAATTTGTTCGCCACAAAAAAAAATTCAGTATGCCAGCATAGAGATAACATCCCTCTAAGCCAAAAGTTTATCAAAATCGGATAATAAATAACGATTTTATAAGCAATTGAATTTAAACGACCGACCTCTTCCGTCCTACCTCTTCTTTTCATGAACAAAAAAATGTTTCATAAGGAACTTATTCATGCAGTGAGAAGTGGGAGGAGCAAAATACTTTTCGCTAGTACCACGTTTTCTTATTAATTTCCTACCTTTTTGTTTTGCACTGCTTGGTCATAAGCTAGGGAAACATTAGTGTTTGCTAGGCCACCTGTACTGGTACAGGGCCTCTAACAGTCGGTTACGCCTGAATGTAAATTTCTTACTTGTTTAAGTATGACAAAGAAACTGTGTCTACAAAAAAAAAAACTTGGCATAGAAAACTACGAATAAGGTACTGTTTTAAATAATTATGAATTTACCCAAGAGGAGCAGTGCGAAATTGGGGAAAAGTTATGAAAACTTTGAACACCCTTATGCGGTTTCCGACAAAATATTTCGATGAAAAAGCACTTTTTGTAAATGTTGGATAAAACAAGTACACTTGGAATTTATCTAAAAACGCCGCAAAAAATCAAATCACTGATATATCCGTGCTATTGCGTTTTGCGAAAAGGAAATGCTATCCTAGTGGCATCATGGTCACTGACTATTTCGCTGAAGTACCACTACAAAGCTTAGTGAACCATACTGTAGAATCACACCCAGAATATTTTAAAACCAAAATGAGAATAATAATGACACCCAATAAACTGCTGTCTACAAATGGGGTTGTGATGGTAGTAGCAGCCATTCCACATATAGACAAAAATTTAATGACTGCGATGAAAACACGATAGTTCAATATTTACTTTTAATTTGTATTGTACCATTGAAAGTGCAAAAAGGACCGGCCATTTTATGGAAAAACAATCGGCCTTCTTCTACTCGATATTGTCGAAATGGAAAGATAATTTTCGAAATGGAAACGGCAGACTTGACACTTAAAAAACTTTACAACATAAAGAGATACTTTTAAAATTTATCACCAATTTCATATGACCATACTTGATGGCAAAACGTTTAGCGTCATATCAGAATACTTTTCGCAATCATGCTGAATATGTAGTGAAACTTTTAAAAATATGAACGATCTTAATTTGTTAAAGAGCATTCCTATTGAAGGCAACCTATTTGAATTTGGTTTATCAAGTCTCCACGCCTGGATATGATGTTTAGAGTGTGTTTTGCATATTTCATATAGAATCCCGATACAAAAGTGCTGACAAGAATGTCGTTGAGCAAAATAAATAAAAATATACAGCAGAAGCTAAGGGATGAAATGCATTTTTTGGTTTATATACACATGGCTAGTACTGGCAGTACGAACGGAAACACGGCAAGAAGGTTTTCCAAAAACCTGATTTGGCTGTTCGTGTAACAGGAGTGAGTTACAATCTAAAATATCGATTATACGTAGTCTTGCGAGTATTAACCAGTCGACATGATATTAATCTGGGGGCATTCGGATCTTACGCCACGGAAAATGCCGACATTATTCTTAAAGCATACCAATGGTTTTACATGCCGTTATCTGTTCACAGAATTTTAATTCATGGAGCAGACATCATAAACCATTTTTCTATTTTAATCGGTAAGATGTCCCTGGAAGCGCTTGAAGAAAGTTAGAATGACTTTCGAAACATAAGCAAGAGAAACTCTAGTAAAATTCAACGGAAGACATAATAAATGCACTATTGGTTTCTTCTGACCCTTTAATATCTTCATTGTCCTCGGTGAAAAAAATTATTATGGACGATGATGTTAAGAGCTTTCTTTTAATTAACTACCTTGATTTGCCTAAGTCAGATTCTGAAGATCTTGAATAATATTTTTCTTCTAATAATAATAATAATAGTTATAACAATAAATGTAATAATATGTAATGTAATGATTATTGTTATGAAAAAAAGAAAGGCTAAAAAAATTTTTTTTTTTAAATATTTAAAAATATAATATTTAAAAAATTCCTGATTTTTTCCTGAGCAGTGAAAAAAACCGATTTAAAATATCTAGTTGAAGTTATTAATTCAGCGCCCACTATGCTGAAAAATATTTTTTGAAAATAATAACCAAATAACTCAAGGTATACTTAACAAGGTAGTAGCCCACACATTTATCTGCTTCTTTCCAGTGGTTTAAATTTTAGTTCGCTTGCGATAATCAAACGGAAGGGTTGTTTCCACACATGATTGTTTTTTTTTTTTATTCTAATACATATGCAAATACATTGGAGTGTGCGAATGTATTTTGAACTGAAAGAATTTTTTTTTTTTTTTTTTTTTCTTTTTTTTTATTGCAACAACGCAGAAAAAAATTTCGTTCGTTTTTTTTTTTCAACTACACGTTGTTGTTGGCTTCTCTCTCTCTTTTGTTCATTCTGCCATTCTCAAAATTTATACCACTGAGTGACGCTTCGGCTCCTACCTTGTTAAATATACTTTGTATATACTTTTCAGCTATAGCTCAGAAAGAAGAAGATTCTACACTCTTCCGCTACAGATCCACTTACCACAACAGTCGCATACATACTGAATTAAGCATTTCAGAGAGCAGCCTAGCCTGCAATTGCCTGTCACCTTTTAATTATTTCACCATGTTGCAACTCCAAACTACAACTGTCGATCTTATAAACTAAAACTTATTGCGATTTCGATTACAAATTTTATTAAACTATATCGGCTGGATTGCTTGAGTCAAATCAGTTGATAACAGCGATTATTCTGAGGGCTATTCCAAACAAAGTTACCTTTTTTATTAGACAGCGCGACGAAAATATGGGAAATGTATGTATGTTTGTTTTTTCATTAGTGGCAGTATAGACATGACAATAATAAAAATTCAGTATGAAAATTAAACACGACCAACTAAATTATATTGGACATTTTGATTTTTTTACGTTTCTCTTCATTTTTCATTTCAAATGACCTAAAAAAACCAGGACGTCCACGTACTTCTTATTCTGCTGAATGTGAAAGTTTTAAAATAAAATGTACGGCCGAGCTTTCTGAGAAGGAAAACCACAACACATCCTTGTCCATGCTGCTTTAGTATCAGCAAAGAAAGCCAAATGTAGCCATGTAACAGCTAAAGGAAACAGCAAAAGGCAATGAAAGTACGTTAAAAAAGTTTCTTGCTCAGGATCCTATTCCGTTGACACCTGATAAAGCTTTAGCATTTCTTCTGGAAAATGGTTTAACCAAGAACATTTATGTGAATAAAAGTAGAATAAAAGTCGTAATTGCGATATATATCCTAGCTATAAGCATGTGATTGAGGCAAAAGAAAAGTGCAGACTTGACAATATTTCGGTTTTTGAAACTGTTGCCGTTTTTTCTTTGCAAGATATTTTGGATCACACTGTCGAATAATGACACTTCAAGATGAAGTTTTAGATAGATTTGCTAAAACAAGAGAATTAAAGCTAATAGCCACATATGGGTTCGACGGCTCAACAGGGCAAAGTATTTATAAACAGAAATTTCAAAGTACTGAATTGAATACCATAGACCAAGGCCTCTTTGTCACATCAATAATTCCATTGAAGCTGGTTAACAATTTAAATGAAATTCTTTGGATCAACCGCACCCGCAATCTATCAGATTTTGCAGACCAGTTAAAATTGAGTTTATTAAGAAAACCTCTGAACCAGAGAACTGCAACAGGTGATTGCAAAAGCGTTCATACGCGTTCAACACCTTACATATCATGCGATTGCGCTCAAACGATCAAACATGTTCGAACACATGTACTCACTGTTGATTATAAATAACACAAACCGTATACATCTTGTTGGCTCTGTGATTTCAATCGCCGCTCAACTCACTCACATCAATTGCGGTGTTTATTCGATTTGCTCAGCAAGGATTTTTTGGATGATGATTAAATCACAAAAACCAAAATGTTAAAATGAGCGCGTATGGACGTGAACGTATGTATTTGAATTTTCGCTGGCACCGGCGAAGAGGAACAGAGAGAAATTGCGAATAGAAATAAAAACGTGTGATTGCATAGCAACAAAATGATATTTTTTTTTTCATATTTAATTTTTTTTTTTTAAATGAACTAGAAATAGTATTAAACAAAAAAAAAAAAAAATAACAATTCATATAACTTAAACTTAAATAACTTAATTTATAACAACTTATATTTTATATTAGATCATTAAAAATATTTATACGTTTTTAATTCTCAAAATTTTTAAAGTACGAGTTCAAAAATAATATGCTGTCTACAGATTTTGGGTTAAGTCGGTTTCTCTTTTCAGTAATTAAATTGCCAGCTAATGAAAAAACTCGTTAAGCGGCTGCACTACTAGCAGGAATGGAATGAACTTCTAGTGCAGCTTTAGCGAAATATGGATAAAACTCTTCATTTGCTTTCCACCATTTAATTACATCAAAATCATTTATTATTTGAACATTTTCCTTGCAATATCTATCTATCTCCTCTATTGGTGTTTTTATTGTGTTCAATGTTACTGGTTGACATAGGGAAGGAAAAAAAACTGAACGTCTCGACTAAATTGATTAGCAGGTTCTCCATCGGAATCGATGGTTAAAATGCTTTCGCTAAGTAAAATTGGTGAAACGGGATTTGAAGAAGATGTACTTGGAGTGGCTGGAATAGATGGTGATGATGTGGAGATATTCCTATCTAAATTTTCAATAAGGGAAATGCAAAAATCCTTTATTTCACTTAAATCGGCTGGTTGCATTTGTAATGCTGGTGGATACAAAAAGAAAGCAGTTTTTTGACATAAACTCAAATTGGCAAGCCAAATTGTATCTACGTTAAACAAAATTATTTCTTTTAATGACAATATAGCAGCCACATTTTCATCCTTTGCCATACACAGGTGCTTCACTTTTTGAACTGATGGCATAATGAAACACATAGAGGGTGACCTTGAAAGTTGCAATTTTTTAAAAATAGTTTCAAAATCACCACATAAGTCAACTAGGTTTTTAAGCGTTGAAATACTTACCATTAGCAATCTTTGGCTTTCTTCCTTCTCTTTGAGTAACTCGTTAATTTCGAACCAGTTGTCTACTATTGACTTAAACATAGTGAAGTTCGAATTCCAGCGCGTTGGGCATTCTTTTTTTAATGAAGTTGGTAAGTGATGCTGCAAGTTTGCTTTTTTAAAGTATTTAACAATTCTTTTGCATGACTCCACAAGTTCTCCCAGTTCTGTAGTTTCCTTAAAAGAGCGTTCCAAGACATTTGCAAATAGGTGACTGCTGCAGTTTCATTGGTGTTTATTAGGCCCTGTACCGAAGGTACAAGAGCCTATTGGTTTTGTGCAAATGTATGTAACAGGTAGAAATAATAATCGGAGACCCCCCAAAGTTACCCCCATTATGGTCAGGAGCGATAGAGGAGTCGATATAGACATGTCCGTCTGTCCGTCTGGCCGTCCGTATGAACGAAAGGATCTCGGAAACGGTAATAGATAGAGACTTCGTGTTTTTTGCATTCGACTAGGACTGCTCCGGAATTTTACAAGTTTATTTTAAAAACTTGCCCCTCCCCCCCTTCCCCATAAAATCACCCCCAAGGGTAAAAATTTCTTCGGCACAAAAAAAAGTAAGTATGCCAGTATAGAGATATCGTCCTTCTTAGCAAAAATCCGAAAAGTTCATCAAAATCGGATAATAAATGACGATTTTATAAGCAATTGAATTTGAGCGACCCCCCTTTTCGTTTCATACATAAAAAAATGGTTTAAAAGGCACTTAGTCGTGCAGTGAGAAGTGGTCATGTGTTTGGTCATAAGCTTGGGGAACATTTAATGTGTTTGTTAGGCGACCTGCACTGGTACAGGGCCTCTTACAGTCGGTTACGCCCGACTGTGATTTTCTTACTTGTTTTCTAAGGCTTTCTTTACGTTTAATCCTCTGTCAGTTACAAATTTAATTTCGTCCAAGTTACTTATACCAAATTCATCAAATAAAGTAGCTAGCTTGCTCAAAATGTTACCACCAGTTGAACGCTCGAAATCCATAGATTTCATTCCCAAAACAATATCGTGCAACTGCAAATTTTTTTGGTAATGTAATGTTACTCCCAAAAAATTTCTGTATACAGTTGTCGATGGCGGCCTTTTTGTCTTCTGCAGCAACACATTTGCGACAATTCGAAGCCTTAAGTAATTGACAGCACTTATGACGGCTTAAATTAGACGATTGCCACGGCGAATATTTAAAAAGCTTTGAACATGTGCGGCAATATACATATCCCTCCAACACAACTCCATCATTTTTAATTATTTCGCTTAATATGCTCCATATTTCATATTTCCTTGCGTTTTGTCGAAAGTGTGTTAGTTTGGTCGTTTGACATTTTTTTAGATAATTTTCTATCAATCGAATGGAAAAAAAAAATAAAATTCAATGCATGTGAGCGCGTATGAACGTAATGAGCGCGTATCAGTGACTAAGAACGCGTATTAACTACTAAGAATTCATATGCGTTTGTTGGGAAAGGGAGCATGAGAAAGAGAGATAAATATTCAGCCGAATGAAGCACTCAGTGAAAAAAGTGACTTTTGCAGTTCTCTGCTCTTAACATATTCTAAAAGAAAAGGATAACTTCAATAAACAAATTCAGAACTTGGTTTCATTATCCTACCAGACTTTCACTATAAAGTATCAACTTCATATGACCTTAATTGATGGTAAGGGTTTAAATACACTAACGGGCAATAAATCAACTCAAACTTGCCCGATATGTGGAGCAAAGCCTTTACAATTGATGAGAATATCGGATATGAATTCCGCCTTTTTGTCATAAGCTTGAATCTCTTTAGTATGGAGTGAGTCCCCTGCATGCATGGATTCGTTTCTTCGAATTTGTACTTAATTTATCATACAGGATTGAGCTAAAAAATGGCAAATTAGAGGGTCTCATGACAAAGATTTAATGCTTATTCGTAAACGGGTTATTCAAAAAAGGTTTTGGTCGGAACTGTGAATTCACATTAACAAGCCAAAACAAAATGGAAGTGGAAATTCAAACGTCGGTAATACAGCTAGAAGAGCATTTGCAGACACTAAAATACTGCTGTCAATTTTAAACTTAGATGTCGATCTTCTTCAAAGATTCCATACCACTTGATAGTTATTTCCAGCAAATTTGCGGTCAACACGAAAAAATTTAAAGATTACTCCGAGAAAATACCCCAAGTATACATGGAAAAGTATCCTTGATACCCAATGAAAGCCACAGTCCGCAAAATATTATTTCATGGAGAAAAAATTATTGCCGCCACCCCTTTTCCAGTTGGCTGCAAGGGTGAAAATGCATCTGAGGCTCGAAACAAAGTATATAAGCATGATAGAAAAACGCACGCGCGAAAAAATAGCAGACAAAACAACATGCAAGATGTTTTCCACAGATCTATGGACACTAGCGATCCATTATTCTCAAGCTTATGCCTGACCCAGCGAAAAAAATAAAATAAAAATAAACATCATAAACTTCTATACCCTGTGAAGGCGAGCTCTTGAATGCCAGAAGCGATACTGAATTAGATGACTCTAATCATAAATCAACTAATAAAACAAAATAACAAATTTAAAAAAAAAACCCTTAAAATTTATTTAAATTTTTAAATTAGAATTGTGCTGATTATTTACATATTTGATATGAGTAAGTTGAATATTATAGTTAAAAGCTTAAAAAAAAATTGATTCAAAAAGCTATGTGGGGTTATCAACGTTCTGATAGCAAGCGAAAATGTTCCGAAAATGCTTTTCAATAAAACTAAGCGATTTTTTGTATTAATTTAAATCACTATTTATTTAGTTATATTGCCGATATTTTCAAATATAATTAATGCTTGTGCGCGGTTCGATTTTTTTATACGCGTTGTGCTCAGCTTGCGTTCGCTATGTAACTTCAACTCAACTCCCTATAAGGATATTTTAAGCAGAGCGACTAGGCTAATCCAATGTGTATGAATATGCATAATATACGAGACGAGCAGTTACAAAATTAGTTCGCCGCGCAGGGCGAAATGTATTTACTGCAAAATAATATTTAGGATGCGACTTTGTCATTATTGTTGTCACCTACTGCCCCCAACATCCTCCCCCCTGTCGAAAGATCAAGGCTTTCAACCACATCTTCTGTAGGCAGGACGCAAAGCTTGGTGATAGCTCGTCGAGTAGTGCCAGTAGCTGTCTGCAGAATAGCAACTCTTGCTAACCATCGCTTCCTTGTAACAGCTCCATGACTCTTGCCACCGGCCATTTTAGTGGGGGCAAGTTTCCATCTTTCATAAGGACGACTGTGTTTGGTTGCAAGCTCGGCTGAGGTGAACGCCATTTGAAACGTTGTTGCAAGAGGGTAAGATATTCCTCACTCCATCGTTTCCAAAATATCTGCTGCATGTACGAAGCTCGTTGCCAGCGATCGAGGCGATTAAAATTCAGAGAAGTGACATCTGGTTCTGCAACGGATGAAAATGGTGTACCTATTAAAAAGTGTGAAGGAGTCAACACGTCTAGATCATCAGGGTTTTCTGAAATTGGAAAGAGTGGGCGCGAATTAATTATTGCAGATATTTGGCACACTAGTGTGCGCAGTTCATCGAAACCCAAAATCGAAAGACCAATTGAGCGGTAGAAATGGTACTTGTCTGTCTTCACCGCGGCCTCCCAGAGGCCATCAAAATCTGGCGAACGTGGAGGTGTAAAACTCCTCATCATTCAGGCAAAATTTATTTATAGCATTTTGATGTGCCTGATCAAGTAATCGACGCAGCTCAGACAACTCGTTCTTTGGTCCAACGAAATTAGTACCATTATCTGACCACATTTTTATTAGCTTGCCACGAGTGTAAACGAAGCGCTTTAGTGCATCGATGAACGCTGCCGTTGAGAGGTCCTTGACGAGTTCAAGATGCACGGCCTTAGTGGCAAAGCAAATGAAAAGACTTATGTAACATTTTATAGGCGGCTTGTAACGCACTTTCGATTTCTAGTAAAATGGTCCACAATAGTCGATACCAGTGACTGAAAATGAGCGTGCGACTGCGACGCGATCTTTTGGCAAATAAGACGAGGTTTACTGCGGAAACATCGTACACATTTGTTAACAATACGAACAACAGACTTTCTTCCACCAATTGGCCAATATTGAAGTCTGTCTGCAGCTAACAGTGCTTGAGGACGTGCATGTAGGTTTTTATAGTGAAAATTTACTATGATTGATTGAGTTAGCGGATGTCGCTTAGGTAAAATGATCGGATGGCGAGCGTTAAAATCCAAGGTGGAGTGTTTTAAACGGACTCCCACACGAATAATTTCAAATTTGTCCAAAAACGGCGAAAGCGAAGATATACTGCTAGACGGCTTGCATGTTTGATTTAATTGCAGAGCTTTGTACTCTGCCCATAGATGTGTCCTTTGAACAAGCTTAATTAGCAGCTGAGTTCTGTGTTGAATATTTTCAACTGTAAGTCCAGTTGATTTCGTAGAAGTAATAAATTTTGCAATATATCCAAAAATACGTTGCATTGTGGGAAATGAGTTGATATATTTTGAGCTAATTAATATATCCTTGTACGACGAAACTGCTAGTAACACACGTTTCCGTATCTCAGGCAATGTATGCACATGCAGACATGATTTTGGCCAGTCAGTTTGATCCCATTGTAGAAACGCTGGTCCACTAAGCCACAGTGATGACTGATGTAGTTCACTTGGTGAAGCTCCTTTAGATAGTATGTCGGCCGGATTCATTGACGTAGGAACATAATGCCATTCCATATTAGCTGTGAGCTGCTGTATAGTACAAACTCGGTTCGAAACGAAAACATTGAATCTCGAAGGCTCCTCTCTGATCCATGATAACACAACCGATGAGTCAGACCAGCAATGATAAGTACACTTGAACATTCGCATTTCTGCAATATTTTTAAGAAGTTGCGATAAAAGCGCAAAGCAAAAAAAAGTTTCGGAACCTCCAATGATTTCAGCGGTGCGACGCGAGATTTGGAGTAAAATAGGCTGGTGGGTATGACATTGTCCTTATATGATCGCACATAAACACAAGCACCGTACGCTTCTAGACTAGCAGCGCAGAAAGCGTGAATCTCATAAGTAGCCTCGGAACGCATTACATGACGCGGAAATACATAGAGCTGTATAGCGCTCAGATCCTTGAAGAGATTTGTCCAATTAGTTTGTAATAATGGTGGAAAGGCTTCATCCCAATTGAGTTGTTCTCTCCATAGGCGCTGTAACAAGACTTTAGCTTTAGTCAGTACGAGACCTATGGAATTTTGCTTAGAACAGCAGCATGGTTTGAACACCATTTTCTTAGCTGAAAATGACCTGTGCTGAGTAGCTGACTTGTTTGTTTCATGATTTCGATGACCTCTTCTACTGTGTTGCCACCTGTGATTAATTCATCCACATAAAAATCGCGTAAAACTGTCTTATAAGCCAGAGGATAATTTGCCGGTTCATCAAATGCCAGTTGTTGAAGAGCTCGAATAGCTAGAAAGGATGCCGATTTTGTGCCGTATCTCACCGTGTCCAATTTGTAAATTTCAATGTCCTTTTCAATTGAATCGCGCCACAGGACACACTGCAAAAGATTATCTGGTGTTGCGACTCTAACACATCGATACATCTTGCAAATATCGCCGGTCAATGCTACTGGAAACGTACGAAAACGAAGTAGTGTGTTGAATAATTTTGGCTGAATAGTTGTAGCTGCCATAAGCAAATTATTCAATGAAAAATCCAGATGAGGATGTGGCAGAGCCGTCAAGTTTTGTACTCGTGCTATCTTCTTTCATAACACAGTGATGAGGTAGGAAATATCTGCATTGGTTTCGCGATGAGGGTTCTACGATAGACATGTGTTTCAAATTAAGATATTCTTCAATAAATGTTGAGTATTGAGCGTTGAGCTCCGAATTTCGGGCAAGTTTCCGCTCCAGGTTTTGATAGCGATGCAAAGCTTGTTGGTACGAATCACCAAGCACATCAGAACTTTGCAGCATTGGTAAACGAACGGAATATTCACCAGTGGGCAAACGAGAATAGTTTGATTTGAAATGCGCCTTGCAATCAATCTCCTCCTTTGTTGCTTTCACAATAGGCTCATAGCTGCTCTCTACTTCCCAAAATCGGCGGACCAATTGATCTAGCTGGAGAACAGGATCGGTGCCCTTGGCAGGAATGGTACTAGCGAAAAATGATTTTGTGTTACGAGCAGGCAGTCCGCCGCTGGATACGATCCAGCCAAAACTAGTTTCTTGTAAGTCAAAGAAGATGCCCGCTTTGATGAAGACATCAATCCGCTGTGACTCAGCAAAATGTGGATCAGCCAATTGAATATTCGATGGAATGTTCCAGTTCGAAGTATCAACATTGAAACTAGATTGGTTATCGGTAATTGTAGACACGATAACAGCTGTAAAGCTTGTAGATTAGCTCGAAAATTACGATTGTACGAACAAATTGGCCGTGTGGCCTTCAGATGTAAATGAAACATCACCTATACCAGAAACTGCGGTTGCACATTTGGTTTTTTTTAGTTGAAGCTGGTTGGCCAGCCGAGAAGTGATAAAGTGCAGCTGAGACCCAGAGTCTAGAAGCGCTTGACATGGTACCAATGTACCACAACGATTTTTGATTAGAATAACTGCCGTAGCACAATATAAGAATCGAGGGCTTGATCAATATGAAAAACGGTTGATGGCATTGCGACTAGTGCGGCCTGATGCACTGGCGCTGATGAAGCAACAGGTTGCGGGTCTGATATAACAGTTGATTCTTGTGGTGTATATTGCATTGAACTTGCATGCAAAAGAGTGTGGTGCCTGGATTGACAGGTCTTACAATGCATCGATTTACAGGTACGAGCTTGATGGCCTTTTCTGAGACAGTTTAAACAAAGCGCTAATCGTTTGGCTTCTTTAAACCTAAGTGATATGATGGCTTATATCATTACAAAATGCGCATTTGGCGCTAGTAGAAATTGCGACAAATGATCTGTTATTAGGCCCTGTACCGAAGGTACAAGAGCCTATTGGTTTTGTGCAAATGTATGTAACAGGAAGAACTAATTGTCGGAGACCCCCCAAAGTTACCCCCATTATGGTCAGGAGTGATAGAGGAGTCGATATAGCCATGTCCGTTTGTCCGTCTGTCCGTCCGTCCGTCCGTCTGTATGAACGAAAGGATCTCGGAAACGGTAATAGATAGAGACTTCGAGTTTTTTGCATTCGACTAGGACTGCTCCGGAATTTCACAAGTTTATTTTAAAATTTTGAACCTCCCCCCCTTCCCCATAAAATCACCCCTTAGGGTAAAAATTTCTTCGGCACAAAAAAAAATAACAATATAAAGTTAACGTCCTTCTTAGCCCAAATCAAAAAAGTTCATCAAAATCGGATAATAAATGACGATTTTATAAGCAATTGAATTTGAACGACCCCCCTTTTCTTTTCATTCATATTCGCGCAGTGAGAAGTGGTCATGTGTTTGGTCATATGCTCGGGAAACATTTAATGTGTTTGTTAGGCGACCTGAACTGGTACAGGGCCTCTTACAGTCGGTTACGACCGACTGAAATTTCCTTACTTGTTGTTTGTGTTTTTGGTAAGCTTACCATGACCAGTAGGAGTTGGGGCGTACTTATCACTCTCCACATTTTCTAGTGTACGGCAGCGTTTATCCAAAAACGTCGACAACATATCCCATGTTGGTAAACAATCCGTCGATGAACTTTTTTTCCCATTTCGCTTGTGTTGCGTTGTCCAATTTTTGCAGCAAAGTTTGTACCAATATGCATTCTCCAATTTGCTCTTTTGAACCCAATGAATCCAGTGAACGTAGATGTGAGTTCACTTCATCCACTATTGCACGCAGCTACCATCAAACGCTGACTCAACCAGTTGTAGCTCAAGCACCTGTCTGATATGTGACTGAACAATAAGACGTTTATTATCAAATCGTTTTTTTAGAATGTTTAACGCAGTATCATAATTAACGTCATTGATTTATAGAGATCGTATGGTCTCTAGCGCAGCTCAAGTTAGGCACGAATGTAGATGCTGAAACTTCCTCTTGGTCCACTAATGACGTGAAAAGTGAATAGAAACTTGTCCATCCAGTGTAAGAACCATCAAAGGTAGGTAACTTCAAATCAGGCAACCGCGACCGCTGTTGTGTGACAACATATATCGGTGATGCCGTTCATCACTGCGCCTTTGCTGCTCAATTCGCAGGTTTTCTTCTGCAGAAATTAGCTCAAGGTCGAAATTGCATCGCAGCTTACTGCCCATTTCGTCGAAATTAAATTCTTTGAGTGCATCGTGAACCGAGTTGAGCGAGTTTTGTATACACTCAAGACGCTTGAGATGCACTACAAATGTAGCATCATGCAATGCGCGCACATTTTCACTTGTATAAATTGTTTTTTACGATTGAAGCTGCTTATAAATCGAAGTGGCTTTAAGCTTCAAAAACTGCACACGATTTGCATTAGAATCCATAGACATATTCATTTCACCGGTTGTAATTTTTTTTTTTACATAAAAAATCACTTGTCCAAATAAAAAATTAATTTTATGTTGAGTTCACACAAGGTCAATGCACCCTTGAACTTGAAAATAATTGCAAGCACTTTTTATCTGTTTGCTATGTACAAATGCTTACTATGTATATGCGTATGCACAAATTATATATTGCAACAACTAAACAGTTCTTAGCTGGAATAGATGCAGCGTTTGTATGTACAAAACACAAAGCGAAGACCGAAAATATTTAGCGGCACCTTGCTCGCGCGCAAAAACTGTTTGTATATGTATATGTAATAATCACTGTTGATCGTAGTCAAATATATATGTACATACTAGCTTTTACCCGCGACTTCGTGCAACGCCCCTCCGATTTTGTCCAAACTTAACAGGTTCACTTCTCCTCATCCTCTTAACATGAATACCAAATTTAATCTCTGTACCTTAAATGGATGCAAAGATATGACAAATTTTAAATATCGCTTATATGGCGGGTGGGGCAACGCCCCCACCGATTTTGTCAAAACATAGCCTATGTTATTTTCCATCATCCCATCTATCTAGCCGTAAGAGAGGAACATCCATACATACATCCATACAAACTTTCGCATTTATAATATTAGTAGGAAGTAGGATGTATGACAACCGCACGTAACTATGTGTGAGCGAGACGAAATATTTTAAACAAAGCTGAGCACAATTAAAACGAATTTAATGTTTTTAATTATATTTGATGCACAAACGTTTTGTATATTATTTCACAGCACGGCTTGAAAACTATATGTATGCACTATGTGTTCGTTATATTATGTCGGTGGGTCACCAAAATGTGGGGCTATCGACGTTCTGATAGCAAGCGAAAATGTTCCGAAAATGCTTTTTAAATCACTATTTATTTAGTTATATTGCCGATATTTTCAAATATAATTAATGCTTGTGCGCGGTTCGATTTATTTATACGCGTTGTGCTCAGCTTGCGTTCGCTATGTAACTTCAACTCAGCTCCCTATAAGGAAAAGGGCGGTGCCACGCCTATTTTCCCCAGTCAAAAATTCTATTGGTATTATTTAGTTGAATGCAAAAAACCAGACTAAAAAATATTGTATAATTCTCGAGTTATTAATTTATGTAAAAAATAAGGGCTTTGGGACCATAGTGCATGGCCTCAATCGCTCCAATAAGGCGCAGTAATACTCGCTTTTTCGAGGTAGTCTAAGAGGAGTAGAGTATGCCATGACAATCCCAGAAAACTGACGCCATGACATTTCCGCCCATTAAGCCTCCCTCGGCTGCTTCGGAGCAATCGTGTCGGCTTCAGTCCATTGCCATTCACTCATTCTGTTGTCTGCCGTGTAATAGTGGATCCAGGTTTCATCAACAGTTACCAATCGAGGCCATTAGTCAGCTCGATTCCGCATCAGCATGACCAAACACTCTTTCGTAGTCCGCTCCCGTTCGTATTTTTGGTGGGGAATATTTTCATATGCAGAATCTCGCCCAAAATATGTCGTGTGCGCTCAGTACTAATTCTTGTGGCGTCTACTAGCACGCGCATATTCACTTTACAGTCGGCCAACATCATTTCATTCATTTTTTGGCAATGTCCTGTGTAACCGCAGAAAATTAAATCTTTTTTTCCATACTTAACTTGATGTCAAACCGATCAACATCAGCTGTCAAAACAAAACTAAGGGCTGTATTGAAAGCTGAAATTTGACATGTCCGCTTAAATATGAATAGACTATAAGGAACCATAATCTTTTCTTTGCTATTGCAGCGCATTCTGGCGATCAAGGAGGTTACATTTTACCCCAGCTAGTACTTGATTAATTTAAGCTTTTTTTGAACACTGGTTAAAATAGAAAATAAATTAAATTGCAGTATTAGTACACTTTCGTTAGAAATAATAAAAGACTAATTGCCCGCGTAGTTATACATAGGTACGCACTCCCGCAACAATATGAACAGACATAAAACCCAGAGTACGCTGATATTTCTCTTCTATCCATTTTCCATTTCTCCAGCTGACCTCAATTCTCTCGATGTCTTTTGTTTATATACACATTTGGTTCGAATAAGTAGGGCATTTTAAAGTCTTTTTTCAAATTTAGGCAATAATATTGTTCTTGGAAAAGTCATCTACTTCCAATCAACTAGTACTTTGATATTTATTTTAACTAATACATGTTGCCACTTCGTTTAACGGTGGCAACTTTCAGTTCTATTCATGAAATTGTAAAGGTCGTATAAACAGTGATTTTGTGAAGTCATGAAATGTGTCGTATAAAAGTAATAAATCACATTTACAAAAAATTTAAAACGTGTTACGGATTTCGTATCGTGTATATATCGTATACCCATATAAGTTTAAGTTTTGATTTATTATGTACAGATGAATATTATATAACAAACCCATATTCTTTTATTTTCAGTATTTTGTTGACTTTAAACTAGATGCGAATAGTACAACTGGTGAAGATACAACTTATGCAACAAATTTTCTGCAGTACATTGGATTCGCCTCTCAAATACCCAATTTATTATTTAATTGGCTTAACATCTTTGTGAATATGGGGTAAAAAATATTCGTTTATATTACAATTGAAGCAAATTATACATTTCACAAAAGTTCAATGCACAAAACGTTACTCGGAAGTGCGACAAGATAAAATTTACTTTCGAGTTCTGTCATATGATAGGACATAGGTTGGCATCACTCGAATACAAATTAGTTTTCTTAATTAATTTGAATCACAGTTTATTCGTAACAAT
The DNA here is from genome assembly GCA_035044805.1 of Leucophenga maculata. Classification (NCBI taxonomy): domain Eukaryota; kingdom Metazoa; phylum Arthropoda; class Insecta; order Diptera; family Drosophilidae; genus Leucophenga; species Leucophenga maculata. The sequence continues at coordinate 112,541 of JAWNNP010000416.1, forward strand.
TATTCGAATGACAAATAGAAATTATAATTATATTTATATTATATATTGTATATAAATATATTTATATACAATGAATTTTTAGCAGGCTTAGTAGTCAATTTACATGATAAACATGCTTGTACATATTTATCAATGTAAAGAGAGACAATTATTAACAACAACTTGGAAAATTATAGTGAAGAGCAACGGATACACATGTGTTTCGATTTCTGCTATATAATCTCATCAGTCCGCTTGGCTGTGTCAATACAAATTCTTGCTTATAAACGTGCACAATTTGAAAAGTCCCCTATGTATTATATGCATTGCATGGTAATTTTGAGAGAAATTTCCAATATGTATATGTAGAAATTTGCAGTGAGCAGTTTACTCAAACTATGAATTTTGTTGTTGCATTATCCCCCTATCAACTGCGCCCATGCCGTATTTCTACTCGATAGAAATTCACATAGTATAAATATATGTAAATAACTTTACATATATTTATACTAGCTTTACCCGCCACGCTTTGCTGCGCTCATTAAAAATTATTTTTATTACACAACATATTTTCCTCCTACTCGACTCCAAGTACTTCTCTACATTCTTCCTGCAATATTCAAAATAGAAAAATTTAACAACTTTTTATCTTTTAAACTATGAAACTTTATTCTATTTCGTAAACTTGATTGTTTCATCCGATCCCAATATCATGTATACCAAACTTCATCTCTGTACCTCAAATGGATTCGACTTTGACTAAACTCAACATGCTTACTTCACCCGATGCCATTAACACGTATGCTAAATATCATGTATACCAAACTTCATCTCTGTACCACAAATGGATTCGACTTTGACTAAACTCAACAGGCTTACTTCACCCGATCCCATTAACACGTATGCTAAATTTCATCTCTGTACCTTAAATGGATGCAAAGATACATTTTGAGTGCACCTTAGTTCGTTGATACAAAGATATTCACTCAAAATGTAAACCAATGCAAGTCTCAAAAAAAAAAAAGTTGTTCAAAATAAGATTTTATGCATCTTATACAATAATACAAAAAAAGAAGTAATCATATCGAAGGTGATATTGGCTTAAATGAAGACGTTTTTCATACAACCCATAAGTGGACGGTGGATTACTAACGGGGTACCCTAACATATAAAGGGATACTACTATATCTTTTAAGCTGATATTGACTTTAATGAATATGTTTTTCATAGAACCCATAAGTAGGTGGTGGTTTTGTATGGGGCTATCCCAACATATAAAGTGACACTGCTAAAAATATTGTATATGGCCAAATCTCGCGTGTCGCACGTAACATTCGTACGTGTTTGTAGATTGTTATATAAAAATTTTTTGGGCTTTTAAAAGATATACTGTTAACATTTGTATAGTGCATAGAGGGATTCATATAATATAGCTTCTTTACTGTTACCTTTTCCGAGATAATTGTTCATAACGTATTGTAGCGCATGCTACACAAAATGGAAGTTACTTTTAAATTTTCAATTTCATTTGTAATTTTTAGCGAATTATGCATAATAAAGTACACAAAATCCGGTATCTAAAAGAAAGCTGAGTATAATAGAATAAAGAAATTGCTTATTTGGAGTCGAAAAAATGTATGGTTTTTTAGCAAACACCGAGAACCCACGCACGTGACGCACGTTACGTAGCGCACGCAACTTTTTTTCCATGCTAGAAAAAATTTGCGTGCGCTACGTAAATAGGTAAATATTGGGTGACATACATATTCGGGCATGTCACGTGAATCGAAAGCGAAATTCAGTTGGATTGGTTTTAAAATCCCTCGAGCAAAACCTCGGTGTCACGGAAATTCGAGGGATTTCACTTTTCGGACATTTGATTCGGAAACAGCTGGGCATTGAGCAGGGTTGTCAGCACTATAACAATTATGTGTGATATTATTTTTAATTTCGATTTATTTGTTTAGTTGGGCGAAAAAATTATAAATAATATTTTTTTATAGCAAGAGACGAAACGTAAATAGTTTTGGAAGTACATTACAATTAAAAAAAAGCAAATATTTGTAAATTTTCTGCCAGCCAAATTGTATAATTTAAACGTCAACACTATGATATGCAAAACATTTGAGATTTGCTGTGACTGTCAACTCGCATATGTTACTTGCAAACACACATTAATAGCATCAAGATAAAACCAAATAAGTTCTTAAAAATAAAATAAAAGTGCCTGTTGCCGGCTTCCTAGCAATAGATTTCTTTCGTAGAAGGCAATTGTGTGAAGCGGGTAAAGTGCATTCAATTATAAAATGTAAACACTCTTCTTCTTTTTTACTAGTGATTCACAGTCTATTTATTGTTAACATGCCAACTTTTTGTAATGAACTCTTTACTAAAATGTATGTCTGAATACACATTTATTTTACACTAAATTAAGCAAAAAAAAAAAAAAAACACATTATTTAAATTTTAGTTCACATATAAATCATAAGAAATTGAGTAATTCATTAAAAGAAACACTCCGAATGATTTCATTTTTTGTTTTTAAAAAGTTGGCATTACTGTGCTCGGTGGGTTTTTGGCTGGTTTAATACAATGCAATATTTGCCGAGATGTTTACTAAAATACAAAATAACAAATTAAATCTAACGAAATGTTTATAAAAAAGAATGCATATTAATTCGAAAATTAATTCTCTTCGAATATCTATCACTACCTGAATTTAACACCATTTATTAAAGCTGCAATCTAATAAATCCCTAATGCAAACGTGAAGGATTTCAAACCAACCAAAAAAGTCTTCGTGACACCGAGTATTGGAATTCGGTTGGAATGGAGTGCTCGTGACATGTCGATTATGAGGAAGCTTGCTTGACAGTACATGTTTTGGTCTGCTTTTATGGAACTTGCTTCTGGAAATTTGCTTATCTGGAAACGTTGTTTTAAATAATTAGTATGTCTCTTGAATGGTCATAACCATGAACCGTTTTGATATTGGTGTCAGATTGCGTTAATAATGTGGTTTCCGTTGATATATCATCATTATTGTAAAAATCTTTAATTGTTTCATCATATTCGTCGACAGAATTTGTTGCATCTAATTCATCTTCGTCCTTTAAGTACTTTTCAATAAGCAATTCAATAATTTCCTTTTTTAATATCCTTTGGTAACGACATTTCCACTTTGTTAATGCCTTGTTAAGAATATTCTTGAACTGTTTTTTTCCAATTTTTATTTATATTTTTTCTATAGATTTTCATTCTATCAGCATTCTTTAAACGAACTATTTTTAATAAATTGTCATTAGATTTTATTTTAGCACGATAATTGCTACTACGTTCTGCACACGTCTTCATTTCAACACCTTTTTTTTTATACTAAAGAATATTAATCAAGCAACCTTTCTTGGTGACCACTTGCCAAACAATGATAATTTAAAGCAATTCTCAAAAACATTTGCAGATTATAGAAACCAAATCAAAAGCTAAACGACGTCAAATTCACCGTTAAAGATAACAATCGTCAATCTGTAGCAACAAAATCTTCGAATCTGCAGCTTTTTTTTGGTCAAAACTGAACCGTTATAGAAATAAAATTACCAAAAAAAAAAAAAAATATGTAGAACTTTAATTTTTAATATACTTAAAAGTAAAAAATAGATATGATTTAAAACTACAGACGACTTAAAAAAAAAAAATTATTATACTAACTATATAAAAAAACTTTAATTTGTGTGACGCACGCTACAACGCATGGACTCGTTTCATCCCTAATTTTAATTATTCCAAAATAGAAACATAAATTTGAAGAGAATTAAACAAATCATAATATAGCTATAGCTGTCCGATCTCCTATGTTAACAATTAAGTTATATTATGGACACCGAAAAAATTTAAATTTTAGGTATAAAAGTAACAACACCGAGGTTGGGTTGGGCTTGGTAATTACTTTTGAATTTATAAACATCCAAAAGTTTTTTTATACATTTTTAAAATTAGATAAATACTCTATTGTTCCACATAAACAAAAATAACAAAAGGCAAATTTAAAAAATTGTTCGCTGGTGGACTGTTTCTGGGATTTGCCCATATATATATGTACTAGCTTCACCCGCGACTTAGTCCGCGGATCTTCCGATAAAAAGTAACATATCTAATTACTTTTATTATTTTGTTTCATTTGTGAAACTATACGGGGGTTGATGTACCGCCCCTCTAATTTTGACCAAACTTAACCCGTTTACTTCTCCTCATCCTCTTAACATGTATACCAAATTTTATCTCTGTACCTGCAATGGATGTAAAGATATGACAAATTTTGATTGTCGTTTATATGGGGGGAGGGGCAACGCCCCCTCCGATTTTGTCAAAACATAGCCTAAGTTCTTTTCCATCATCCAATCTATCTCTATTCCAAAATTCAGACGAATTGGTTGAGCGGTTTAGCCGTAAGAGAGGAACATCCATACATACATCCATACATCCACACATCCACACATCCATACAAACTTTCGCATTTATAATATTAGTAGGATATAAAGCGTTCCTACTTTCAAATCGGAAATTTAAATTCGTGCTTACTCTTGTGGCTGCTAAAGTAGATCGTATTTCCTGGATGGCTGTGATATCAGCCTTGTATTTTTCGTAGACGGGTGTTTTTTTCACAATTTGCTCACCCCCGAATGGCTATTCAGATGTTTTCTAGGGGAGACGGACCTAACGGACGTTTGTGCGCTGCCTTGGCCGTTTGCAAAAGAATCGTAATTGGTCTTTCTCAAAATAATGGCAGTCAATAACTTACCTAACTTATGTGAACTGCGCAAACGAACCCTTCCTTGAAATGTAATTGCTTTCGAATATTGAAAAATATCGTTTTCAATATTCTGTACATGAAAACATTTGGAATTATTTATGAATTTGATGTTGTGCCACACAGCATCAAATGTGAATTGTACTTAATTATTTTTTTATTGATATTAGCAACTACATAACAAAACTCACAGCTTGGCAGTGGTCTCAGCGCGCGTGATTACAAAAATAAAGAAATTTAATGAAAATTAAAATTACAAAATGGTTGTTAGTTCAGCTTTTTTAACAGAATTTAAATATGAATGAAAAGAAAAAAAGGAGAGAATTTATTATAGTTAGAACAGAGAGCTCGAAGTGTGTTATTGAGAGCGTAATTGGTCATACAAAAGGCAATTTTATTGGCACAAAATGGCGAGTTGGTGGAAAGGGGGCATTGATTGAAGCAAGTAAGGGGAATCAATTCACCAATAAGAATTTTATGGAGACAAACCACAGAGAGCATAAATCTGCGTGATGAAAGCGTTGAAAGATCAATTAGTTTTAATCAGTCCTTATAAGATGAAAGATTTCCATGAAATTGTTTTTGAACTGATTCAATACGATCTTGGTGAATACTGTAATAAGGATTTCATACACAGGATCATAATTCTAAAATTGGGCGGACAAGTGAGGTAAAGAGCTTGGCTTTGTTTTCCATTGATTCAATGTGTTATTATAAATAAGTTTGGGTTCCATAAGAATACCCAAATCATTAAAACAAAATTCTCTGCCGAGGATATTCTTATATAAAGAATAATCTACTATAAATGGATTTCTACGATGAAATGTCATACATTTATTCAATAATTTTCCGAAATCGATCGTAAATTGACCGTAATAAATAACAGAACACATTGTAGATAATGTGCACATATATTATCACTTAAAATATTTGTTTCTTAATAGTGCACATTCTGTATAGACTGATAGTCCTTTTTTAATATTTGGTTTGTCAGAACATAAATATAGTTTTATGACATGTAATAAAAATGTTCGTTGATAAGAGACGTTCTTGCCTGCGCGCTAGCGTTTTATTTGTAAATTAAAAACTACTTATCAGTATAGTGTCGACAGACATATGTAAAATGTTTTATAACTTAAAACTAACTTCGAAACTATTTTTTAGTAGTGTTGAAAGATATATGCGACCAGTTTGGCTGTGCCGCTGATGAAAACCAAACACGAATGGAAAATATTTCGAGAAGATCTTCAATTATTAAATAATTTTTAGCTACCTCGACATATATATGGGGGCCAAGTTCCAATAAAAAGGGAAATGCACACATTTGTCGACGCTTCTGAGAAAGCATATGGAGTAGCTGTATTTGTCGGGCTACTTACAAAAATAAGCAAATATCAGTGTTCGCTGTGTCGCTCTTAGGCTTTGGAACACCCAATTAATAAAAACAAATTGTAGTTGCTGGCGTAGACAGGTGGGGGAGGGTCGTCAGTGCCTGTAAAGCACTCGCACGAAAAAACAATGAATAAAACAAGCGTTTGTATATTTAAAATAATAATTGTAGCGCGCTCGCTTTTATTTGATACAACACCAGTGGATATTAAAACGGGGTATAGTACACTTGGCGCAAAATTCAAAAATCGTATAATTGACAGCACAAAGTGGTAGCGCACGCGTTTGCAGTAGTTTGGTAACTAACTAACTCCTCTCTCCTCTCAGAGTTAGTTATCGAGTAGATGAACAAAACGAGTAGCAAGTTAGCGCGGTGTGGTAAATAACGTTACCCACCACAAATTCAAATTTGGCGCTAACATTACCGCCCGCCTTGCAGCATCCCTGCAAAATAAAAATGTATTGCAGCACAGATTGAAATTTAAAAACTTATATAAAAAATAAACTTTCATGCTACCACTTTGTTGTCAGCGACGCTAAACACGCGGACCTTCCAGGCAGTGTCCAGTTCACTCCTTCGCTCGACCCGCGCCTCAACCTTGAGATCACAGCTAGGACCACACCGGGATCATAGGACCAGCAAAAAATGATCGCTATCTCCTAGCCGCGTCGTCAAAAGGCTAAGGCGCTTTACCCCACGCTCACAGATGGTGGAGTTGGGCATGCAGGGGTCCAGGAGAGCATGTTCCAGGTATTCTCGACCACGAACCATCAACTGCACCATCGCAGTGGGCCTCAAAATTATCCTACTGCATATAGTCGGTTGGATTGGAGGGGAGCGATGCCACGCCGACACTCTCCGGTCACTCGTAAAAATTTCCAACGACACCGTAGACCGAAGCCCTTGGGACGTGGAGTGGAAATAGCGGGCCGACACCGTGGACAAAAGGCGTCTCTTAGGTGCCGGTGCTCGAGCGTCAAGCTGCCCGCTTCCTCCGTGGGTGCACACCCGGTAGTAGTTGCTGCTCATCAGCAATAGACCGCTCTGTTGAAGGCGACCTGGGCCAGTAGATATAGACGACCCAGGCGCAGCTCCTGCCACTGCAGACTCAAGATCCACTTCCTCATCTATCTGCAAAAAGGGAGATAGTTCTCTCTCACCGTCGCCTTTGGTCAAAACAGTAGACCGGCGTGGTGGAGAGGCTGAGGGCACTGTAGAGGCTGGTGCTTTAACCCGCCTGATGGGGCTTTGGCCTCCGTGAAGCTGCTTGTCTCTCATGTCCAAAAACTCCGGGCACTTTCGTAGTGGGTGGTCGCCTTTGCCCTGTTTTTACATCAGCTCGTCTGACTTTTTTATCCCGCCCTGCGTACGTTTGAAAAAATGCGGCCGAGCCGCCATTCATGTGGGGGGAGATTTTTCTCAAGGAATGCCACAACATTTCCGACCTCTAAATTCGGTTGAGCGTACTTCCATAAAAATCTCAAAAACGAAGAAGCTTCATAAGCTTTTCCAGAAACGTTTGAACAGCCATTGAACACAAATTTATCCACGGGGGAGAAATTCACACAACGAGGAATTTGGATATATTTTATCCGCACATCTTCCTCGCAAAAAGTTATCCAGGATTGCTGTGTAGATGCAAACAAACAGTCGTCACAATCCGTCTTCTCGAACCAAATTTTATGCATTAAAAATTTGGCGGAAACGACAATTGGAGCTAACCTACATGCCGTATCAAGCAATCTAGCGACTGACAAGCAAAAAATTGACAGCAAAAAATCGCTAGGAATCCCTGCTAATGCTTCTTCAAGACTCGCAGTCCACTTTCGCATTGAAAACCCTGCAGAATTCCATGCTACTATCAGCTCATCACGTGAGCGAATAGCAGTGGCTACATCATGAGCACCAGCAAGTGCATCATGCACGTATACCATCGAGCGCAGACTCTCTGTCGCTAGAGGATATTTATCCTGGAATTCATCTGCCAAACGACATAAAGTCCGAATGCCCAAGTATGGGGCACAATTAACTTCAAATGTGACCGTAGTCAACGCGAAGTCTTCATATAAGTATAATGAGTAAAATGATGTCGCTCATTGACATGTGGGGGGGGGGTGGTTACCTTACACAAATGCTGCAAGGTCAAATACTCATTAGTTTCCTCATCGTACTTTAAATCTGAGATCCGGAAAAGCGCAGTATCATTACGCATGAACTGCTTTAGTGCGACTGAGCGTGAAGCTCCAAGAGGCTGCTCACACTGATAATCAGGGCGAACAGGAAGAGTGTCCACATGTTTCTTGTCACTATCGCTTTGACGAAATCTCGTTCACAGAACTCGTCCTCAACACTCTGAAAAGCCTTCCTGGGAATGGTCTCTAATTGCTGACCCAAGCTAAACTTTGTAAAACAGGATAGAATACATAAGCATTAGTGTTCCAATGGAGCAGCGTGTGGTGGGTGGGGTTTTGAACATTTTGTACACCTATGTAAACTTTTGCATTTGTTCCTCATATGACTGTGAGCCAAGCAATTAAAACAAAGTTGCTTCTCTCTCACTTTATCTGTCCTCTGCTTAGGACTGAGGGCTAAAAATTTCGGACACTTGATCAAATTGTGCTCCGAAGACTGGCACATATGACACTGGTATGCTACGTTTGGAACCTGCTTGTTAAAAAGGTGTCGATGTCCTTCCACTTAGGAATCTCACGTTTGTCTTCTATAGACTGCTCCCAAAACGTCAGAGTATTATCTGGAAGACGGGCACAGAAATATAAGTATAGCGTCCCAATTTTCAATGATGATACTGTTGGACTCTAAATCGGCAATTGCAATGTTGATTTCCAGCTGTAGATTTTTAATGGCCGCGCCATTCTCAGAAGCTACAGGCTCTAAACTAAACAATGCCTTGAGCTGACTATTTACCAACACTCGTTTATTTTCATATCGGTCAACCAGATTCTGCCACGCTAACTCAAACTCATCGTTGGTTAGCGAAGATCTGTTGACGATATCTCGAGCTTCATCACGAGTTTTTTGTTTCAGGTGATACAACTTCTCAACAGGTTGTAGTCTAGAGTTCGACTTATAGATGGCCGTGAACATATCACGAAAACTTGGCCATGTGCTATAATCACCGTAAAATAATTCTGTGTCAAATGAAGTTAAAGAAATATTATGTGACACATTTGGGGTATCTCTACTTCCACAATGCTCTGAAAGTGAACAAGTCATATCTATCATGGAACCACATGTCATATAGGCACTCAAACATATGCCTTACCTTGCCTTACCATGATAAGTTCTTTGTCCGAGCCCTCTGGTTTCTGACACATTAATTTGTCGTAAGAAACCTTGACGGCACGCCACAGACTCTTCAACTCATCCTTTAATAATTTTGTTGTGAAGGATGTTTGCTCTTCTGGGCGCATTTCCTTACATTGTTCCGCGAACCGAAGTAGTTCGTCAGCACAATGATTGAATCTGTTTTCGGCCATTTTTAAAAAAAAAAACTTAGTCAATTAATTAAACAAAAAAATGAGGATGCAAAAGTCAAACAAAAAGAATTTGAACAAAACTTGAAATTAAATTTGTTTGAAAAGATTATATTTTAAATAAAAAGTGCGTATAAATTATTATATTTAAAGAGCCGGCGCTGGGATAAATTATTTCGAAGAAGGGGGGAAAAAATTAAAATTGTTGTTAAATAATTATACACAGCCTGAAAAACTATATATTTTTTAAATATAATATACACGCACAAAAAAATAGTAACATGGAACTTTGATATCGACTCTTATACTTATTGGTCTTATACGTTTTGTTTAACTGTTCCTAACTTTTCTGTCTGTCCGTCCAGCGATTACACCAAAATATCGCTTGGGACAGACGATGCGGAGCGGGGTCACAACAAACAAACACAAATAGTATAAACGCACCGATGCAAAAACAATCAAAAGCACAACGGTGCTTATATATATATATATATGTATTTTATTAAAATATATTTATTGTTGTAATTTTATCACTGCAGCATGCGCTCATGTAGCTGCTTCTTCTTCTCTTTTTTGCTTGTTTGTTTTGATCGTTTCAATGGGTACCGATCAAAACCGCTCTCTAATGCAATCAAATTGCAAGCAAACAAAAAATCGAAAAAACACTCAACACACTAATCGAAGAGTGTGTGTGTATGTATAACTTTTCGAGTGCGCCAAAGAAAAGGCTAAGAATATTTGCACAACAAATATGATGCACAAAAACACTCAAATGCGGAACTGGCAAATCAAAAAATGCAAACGCACGCGGGGGGTATACAAAATCAAACAAAAATGCTATATGCACCTGATGTATGTTCACAAAAAGTAGGGTACAATTATTTATTTTAAAAAAGGCTCTGTCTGCGTTATCCGCGCTTCGATGGACCAAAAAACGTTCGCTGTGCCGCTCTTAGACTTTGGAGCACCCAATAAATAAAAACAAATTGTAGTTGCTGGCGCAGACAGGTGGGGGAGGATCGTAAGTGCCAATAAAGCACTCGCACGAAAAAACAATAAATAAAACAAGCGTTTGTATATTTAAAATAATAATTGTAGTGCGCTCTCTTTTATTTGATACAACACCAGTGTATATTAAAACGGGGTATAGTAAACTTGGCGCAAAATTCGTATAATTGACAGCACACAGTGGTAGCGTACGCGTTTGCAGTAGTTTGTTAACTAACTAGCTCCTCTTTCCTCTCAGAGTGAGTTATCGAGTAGATGAACAATACGAGTAGCAAGTTAGCGCGGTGTGGTAAATAACGTTACACACCACAAATTCAAATTTGGCGCTAACAATAAGTAAATTTACTGTGCGCTAAAGCACGCGTAGCGTAGCGTGTCAAGGCAAACTTTACCACAGCTGGAGTTATGTGCTGCTCTGCTAGGGTCAGAGTTGGCAAGAAGAGTGATCAAGGATCTTTATGTGGAAAATATTCCATCTTATTTTTGGACGGACTCTGAAACTGAACAAGCTTGTATTAACGCTTCTGCATCGTCGTTTCATACATTTGTTGCAAATAGAGTTGCAAAAATTCAAGAGTCAACCGTTCCACAACAATGACGACACGTTTTTTCACAACATAATGCTGCAGATTTTCTTTCTCGAGGAATTTCGGCAAGAAGAATGTGCACTGATAGTTTTTGGCAACATGGACCATTGTTCTTACATGGATCACAATCAGAATGGCCAGCACCATTTACAAAATCTATAAAAGATCCAACTCGTTTAGAACACAAAACCAAAACATAACAGCTATTGCAAACACAGCACAATCGGAAATTTTATACAATATTCGACATAATAATACGTTCAGCTCACTATGACGGATAGTAGCATACATAAGTCGATTTCGCAAAAAGGGGTTCAGTTCATTATAAGCAGCTGAAATATCACTCGACCGAAAACATCCAATGTTATTACCAAACGATGATCCATTCGTAAAATTGCTGCTTCAACACATTCTTAAGGAAAATATGCATTGTGGACTGCAAACGATATTAGCCATCGCTCGTCAACGATTTTGGATCTTAAAAGGCAAGACCGTCGCACGCAATATAGTGCATAACTGTGTCAAATGCAGAAGATCAAGACCACAACTGTTCCAGCAGATAATGGGTAATTTACATCCATTACGCGTCACTTTAGCTGGAGTCGATTATTGTGGACCTTTTTCAGCCCACTATAAAATCAGAGGTAAACGGCCTCATAAAGCATATATCGCTGTATTTTGTTGTTTCGCTACAAAAGCAGTGCATTTGGAACTGGTCAGCGACTTAACAACAAAGGCATTAATCGGAGCTCTAAAATGTTTTATTAGTCGGCGTGGAAAGTGTCAGACGCTGCACTGCGATAATGCAACTAACTTTGTTGGTAAAAAAGATTAAAGCCAACTTGATGCAGCTATTTTCTCTGAAAAGGATAGAAACGGAATCATTGAATTCTGCAACACGAAAAATGTGGGCTCGAGCTCCACATTTCTGTGGACTTTGGGAAGCTGCAGACAAGTCTGCAAAAAGTTTGCAGTTAAAAAACAAACCAGAGTCTTTAACATATGAAGAATTGGAGACACTTATAGTTGAAATCGAAGCCATATTGAATTCTCGGCCAATAACTCCAATGTTCAATGACCAAAATGATCTAACTGCGCTTACACCGGGACATTTTCTTATTGGTGAACCCTTAATGACGCAGGTTGACAATGAACCATCCCAACAACCTAACACATTAGTGCAAAGGTAGCAGCTGGTTTCTAAATTAAAACACACCTTTTGGACTCAATGGTCGCTAGAATATCTTTAGCAGCTTGAACAACGTCAAAAATGGAAAAGGTCTTCAACCAACATTAAAGAAGGAGTCCTGCAGTGGCCAATGGGAAGAGTCCTCAAAATATAATTAGGTCCAGACAGCCATGTTCGCGTTGTTGACGTACGAACAGCAACTAGAACTTACAAAAGAGCAGTACACAAGTTGGCATCACTTTTACCAGACGATGAATGTTCCGACAAACGCCCTTTGATTGATGATAAGTCACGAGAAGAACTTCCTTCAAACGTCAATCATACCAACAAACAGAAGACACGGTTACGGCCATCACTGGCCACAACGATGCTGGTAATGATTTTATTACTTCCATTGGCTTTGTCAAACTCCATAAATGTTACGAATTTTGGAACAAAGCCTGGAATATTCTTTGAAAAGATAGGATCATCCAAGTTAGTTATCGCCAATTGGACTATAATTGCATATTATGACTTGGAACCATTTTGGAATTGGAATTGGTTGCATGTGTTCAGATCTCGCACGAACAATTGCGTGCGATGCAATGTTTCACCACTTCAAACATCTGGAAGAGGAATTACAAACAGAAAATGCCATTATGAAGCAAACAAGGATACGTAGAGCTCCACTCGATATAGTGGGCAATATAGCAAACAGTTTGTTCGGTGTGCTGGACTCGACATATGCTAAGGAGATGTCAGGAACAATCAAGAAAGTGAAAGAAAATTAGCAACATTTACTCACACTGCTCAAAAATCAAAAGTCACTAATTGACTCAACAATAAATGTGCTGAAAAGAAGCTAAATGACAACGTCAAAGAAAATTGGCCGTACGGAGCAGCAAAATGATAAAATGGCCGTCGAAAAGGATAACTTTCATTTGTTTCAATGGTATGTGACGCTTTCAACGCAGTTGACGTTTATGGCAGCAAACTTACTGAGAATGCAATCTAAAATTAAAAACGTATTAACTGACGTTCGTCGTAATACAAAAAGTCCACGTTTAATTTCACCTCGGCAACTGCAAGAACAATTAAATCAAATAAAGGAGCATCTTCAATATGGTCAATTTCTTCCAATTAACGACAACAATGTTATACAATTATACAAGTTAATGAAGGCTGAAGGAACCATAATTAAAAACCACGTGGTGTTCAAGCTATCACTCCCACTATTATCAGCACAAACACTGGTCCTCTACAATCTAGTTCCTATCCCATAAGCAATTCTGGAATAAGTATGATGGAATTATCCATACCCATCATTGCTGTAAATGACCACAGAGATCAATTCCTGGGATTAACTAATGCCGATTTTGAGAAATGCCATTCGTTGAATACCTATGCTACGATAAACAGGCTGTTTGTTCACCGGCGTAACCAGTCAACCAAAACTCCAGCTTCGGCGACGTTGCCACTTTAGCTGAACTAGCGAACTAGTCGCTAGTGGTGCTGAGTTCACTGCCTGCAATAGAATCAGAACACCTACGCAGTATCAATGCGCACAAGATACTTTACATACGCACCAATAAAGATCCAACAAGTAATCCAGTGAGCCAATACAACCAATAATAATCCGCAGTTTCCAATTAACCGCAGCCGATTGACAGATAAAGACGGCTAGTTTATCCTTTTTAAGTGAACACTGTCTTGTTTTCCAATAAAAACACTCGCCTTTACTTTTGTGTTTAATATTAATGGAGTTTAGTTTATTTTAACTATTAAAGGTTCACAGTAATGTATATAGTTCACTAAATGTGGTGCCAAGTTGCACCAATTATTGTTACTAAAAAGTTCACAATTTGATACTATTTGGTGCCGCGTAGCAAAAAGGCACCAAATCTAATTATTATTATTCACTTCAATAAATAATACAAACTACAAGTATATACAAATGCGTCTAACAACAATAACGTTAGAGCATAAAAACTATAAAAGCACTAGCTCTGCCCACCGCGGCAGAGACTTAATGTGAGTTGAAGGCGCGGTGACGAAATTGCAACTGAACTTTCTAATGCAAGCGATTAAAAAGAAACAAAACAAACAAAATCTATGCAAAAGGTGGTGGGTTATTACAATAACAAATATTAATAGAGAGAAGATAATTAACGGGTTCTTCTCTCAGGCTTGCTCTTTTTCTATTCTATTTGCTATTGTGCAAGTTCAAAAAAATAACTAAAACTTAACCCATTATGGACATTCGCGGCATAAACACAGGCAATGTTTTCCATGGAAAATAAATGCAAGTTTCAGATGCTTAACAACAAATCTTCATCTGCATGTCATATTTTACACAGCAATAAGACTTTTGTTTGGTATAAAATGCATCATAGAAACCAATAGATTTTTGCGACACAATCAGCGATGGATCTTTCTGTCGACACTATACTGATATGTAGTTTTTAATTTACAAATAAAACGCTAGCGCGCAGGCAAGAACGTTTGACGGTTTTTTGCAGAGGTCGTAAAATATGCTCAACCAAATTTTTCTACGCGGTCTGCTCACTCAAAAGACCGAAAAAAATGAAACGCGACGCTTCCGGTCTCAACAGCAACCGACTTTTTCGTTTCGTTGGTGTCCTCGCTCTTTGGTTTCGGGTTGAGCGAAACACACGATCGCTCTTTTATTGACCGCTCAAAACGAACAGACTCGTTCGTCGCTCAGCTACTGACCCAATCGAGCAAACTGTCCGCGAAAAAGGCCTTTTTTTTCGTTATTGTATTTGCCTTATGTTGTTGCCTTTGATATTTCATGACAGGCAAAGCATGGTAGAGGAAAGGTGAGAGGGATAGGCATAATCTCATGCATACTTGCTGTTTGCTTATCCACACACGCAATACACATACAAGCGCAAAAGACCGTTTGCCGATTTTTTACGAAGCAATGGGTCTTGAGTGGACCGATGAGTAGAGACGGCAAGTCAAACCCCTGTTTGGTTGAGCGAAGAGCAAGCCGAGCAAAACAACGATTGAGTGTTTTTTCAAGACCTTTTCGAATTGTGTCTGCAAGCGACAGGTTTTTTTCTGACAATATGTAAAAGAGGGACCAATTCTTGCGAGCTCTGATTTTTTGTCAAAAATAGTTTTTTTTTCTAGGATTTGAGACCTTACACCAAAATAAAATTATATATCACTTCAAATAAAACTTTTTTATGTATCCCTTAATAAATTATGTCAAAATTGGTGCAAAAATGTCAGTTTTGCCTTATTTTTAAAGAAAACATATCGTGCTACACCCATTAACACGCATATGTATGTACTCGTTCAATGTATAGCCATAATTTTTTGAATGGAGCCAAAAAAATGCGGTAACTAAAAGTTTTAGGATTTAAAAATGTTTGTGTTGGTGTGAAGCAAAGAAATGTAAAGTTCTAGTCTGATCATACAATGTTTAAAGTTGGCGACTTAAGCTAAAACGATTATTTTTAGATCGTTTGACAAAGAAGGTTTTCTATAGAAATATTGGGGTTATACAAAATAAAGGTAATGTTTAATTTTGTTGAATATAAGCAAATATTAAATATACGATATCCAATATTAAATATACGTGCATACAGTACCATACAAAATAAGTTTTTTACAAACTTTTTAGTATTAAACGGGAATTGG
Organism: Leucophenga maculata; assembly: GCA_035044805.1. NCBI lineage: Eukaryota > Metazoa > Arthropoda > Insecta > Diptera > Drosophilidae > Leucophenga > Leucophenga maculata. Next base: position 128,643 of record JAWNNP010000416.1, read on the forward strand.
CTGGTATATGTCTTTACGACATGCAATAAATTTTGAAATTCATGATCTTCGGTTGTCAGTTTTTTTTGTAATCTTGCACGAGCTTAACATCTCTCTCCGCCGTGTTATTAATTACTTTTAGTGAATTTTTAGTTTTTACAGCATTCAGAAAATCTTTATTGCCATGCCATTTAGAAGTGTCTTGGGTCAAAAACGTTCTTGAAATGTTGAAGCGATTGAAAAATTAAACAGCGTTATGTTTTGTAACAAACATTGGTAAATTATTTTCTTTCAATATCCAAAATTAGATGACGCTGGCGCAGACAGGTGGGGGTGGGTCGTCAGTGCCTGTAAAAGCACTCGCACGAAAAAAACAAATAAATAAAACACGCCTTTGTATATTTAAAATTAATAATTGTAGCGCGCTCGCTTTTATTGAATACATCAGTGTATATAAAAAAACGGGGTGAAATAAACTTGGCGCAAAATTCAAATCGAATATTTGTAATACTAAGTGGTAGCGTACGCGTTTGCATTAGATTAGTAACTAACTCCTCTCTCCTCTCAGAGTTAGTTACCGAGTAGATGAACAAGACGAGTAGCAAGTTAGCGCGGTGTGGTAAAAACGTTACACACCACAAATTCAAATTTGGCGCTAACATTACCGCCCGCCTTGCAGCATCCCTGAAAAATAAAAATATATTGCATCAAAAAACGCAAATCTAAAATCGTATATAAAAAAAAATAAGCTGCCGTGCTACCACTTAAACGTCAGTGACGCCAAACACCACGTATCCGAAAATGGATAGTTGTGCCATCGGTCGACCGATAGAGCTGAAGGCAGCACACGTTGATACACCTCTGCACCCAACACAATCGGCACCGGTCCGGACAGAAATCCTTATCAGCCAGGATGATGCCTTAAAAGGCCTGTCGCAGCGACTCATTCGCGACTCTCCGGAAGATTGCGGTCTACTCCCCGCTCGACCCGTGCCTCAACATTTTAGTCAATACTGGGGCCACACCTCGACCGTAACACCAACATACAATAATTGTGGCTCCCAGCACGCGTCGTTCGCAACCCAAGGCGTCGAACCGCACACTCGCTGATGGTAGAGGTGGGCATGCACGGGTCAAGCAGCGCTCGTTCAATACTTGAGCGCCCGTGTACTATAACCTGAACACTCGCAGTAGGTCGCAACACAGTCCTACTGCGGATGGTTACCTCCATCGGTCGGGATTGACGCCGAACCGACACTCTCCGATTATTCTCTAATACTACGAGTGCACCAGACAGCCGAGGCCGCTTGTGCACCGGGGGACGATTTCGGTCCGATTTAGGCGCCGGCGATCGAGCGCAGTTTCGGCGTCCGGCTTGCCGCATTCTTCGCAGAAAGAGCCGGAGGTCTGGGCATCTCAACATCAAGTAGCCCAGCCTCCAACTCCAACTCAACCACATCGTCTATCTCCAGAACTGGAGACAGCTCTCGGCGCTCCTCCGGCATACAATAACGACGCGGAGTAGCTGACCCGGGTTTGGCTGTCTCCAACACTGGAGAGAGCGCTCGACGTCCCTCCGGCATGTAATAACGACACGTATGAGACGAACGAGGTACGCTCAGGGTGGGAGTTGATATCCTCCTTGTCACTCCATGCGGCAATCGGTGATGCTTCTCTCTGCAATAGTCGCACACACGCGAGCTATTGCAGTCCTTTTGCTGATGGTCGTGCGCCAAACACCCCGAACAGTGCCGATGTAACAACACCATGCGCAAGCGATTTTCCAAGTCCAACGCCAAAAAAGTTGGACACTGCCGGAAGGGGTGGTCGCCTTGACAAATGCGACAAAGAATAGCGCGCTTAGTCGACACTGGTTTTCGTGAAATAAAACCACTAGCTTGACAACAGGGCGTGTCACTACACCACGTCCTGTTTTTATGTCAGCTACTCGAATTTTGCCATCCCTTCCTGCGTACGTGTTCAAAATACGACCAAGTCGCCATTCGTTAGGGGGAGATTCTCATCCCGAATTACCACAATGTTTCCGACCTCTAGATTCGGTTGAGGGTACTTCCATTTATTCCTACTATGTTGTTCCCTCAGATACTCATTTTTCCACCGTGCACAAAAGTGATGATGAAGAGCAGTAAGCTTTTGCCATCTTTTCACAATGGAAATAGAGTTAGATAAATTTTCTGGCTCAACTGGAGCAAACAAATTTGATCCAATTAAAAATGTGCTGGAGTCAAGGCATTGAGATCATTAATGTCATCAGACATTGGCGATAGTGGGCGTGAATTTATACACGCCTCAATGCGACTCAACAGCGTAGAAAATTCTTCCATTGTAAACTTTATTTCGCCTCCTATTCGGCGCAAATGATGCTTAAAACTCTTCGTACCAGCTTCCCAGAGGCCACCCATATGCGGTGCACCAGCTGGGATAAATTTCCAGACAATTTCGCGATCTGCGTAATTATCATGCACGTGATCTTGCGCAGATTGGAAAAATTGTTGGAACTCTTTCCGTAAGATAGTGGACGCACCAACAAAATTGGTCCCATTATCAGAAAAGATTCGGGCTGGACAGCCTCGTCGTGATGTGACGTTTGACGGTTTTTTGCAGAGGTCGTAAAATATGCTCAACCAAATTTTTCTACGCGGTCTGCTCACTCAAAAGACCGAAAAAAATGAAACGCGACGCTTCCGGTCTCAACAGCAACCGACTTTTTCGTTTCGTTGGTGTCCTCGCTCTTTGGTTTCGGGTTGAGCGAAACACACGATCGCTCTTTTATTGACCGCTCAAAACGAACAGACTCGTTCGTCGCTCAGCTACTGACCCAATCGAGCAAACTGTCCGCGAAAAAGGCCTTTTTTTTCGTTATTGCATTTGCCTTATGTTGTTGCCTTTGATATTTCATGACAGGCAAAGCATGGTAGAGGAAAGGTGAGAGGGATAGGCATAATCTCATGCATACTTGCTGTTTGCTTATCCACACACGCAATACACATACAAGCGCAAAAGACCGTTTGCCGATTTTTTACGAAGCAATGGGTCTTGAGTGGACCGATGAGTAGAGACGGCAAGTCAAACCGCTGTTTGGTTGAGCGAAGAGCAAGCCGAGCAAAACAACGATTGAGTGTTTTTTCAAGACCTTTTCGAATTGTGTCTGCAAGCGACAGGTTTTTTTCTGACAATATGTAAAAGAGGGACCAATTCTTGCGAGCTCTGATTTTTTGTCAAAAAAAATTTTTTTTCAAGGATTTGAGACCTTACACCAAAATAAAATTATATATCACTTCAAATAAAACTTTTTTATGTATCCCTTAATAAATTATGTCAAAATTGGTGCAAAAATGTCGGTTTTGCCTTATTTTTAAAGAAAACATATCGTGCTACACCCATTAACACGCATATGTATGTACTCGTTCAATGTATAGCCATAATTTTTTGAATGGAGCCAAAAAAATGCGGTAACTAAAAGTTTTAGGATTTAAAAATGTTTGTGTTGGTGTGAAGCAAAGAAATGTAAAGTTCTAGTCTGATCATACAATGTTTAAAGTTGGCGACTTAAGCTAAAACGATTATTTTTAGATCGTTTGACAAAGAAGGTTTTCTATAGAAATATTGGGGTTATACAAAATAAAGGTAATGTTTAATTTTGTTGAATATAAGCAAATATTAAATATACGATATCCAATATTAAATATACGTGCATACAGTACCATACAAAATAAGTTTTTTACAAACTTTTTAGTATTAAACGGGAATTGGCTGGTATATGTCTTTACGACATGCAATAAATTTTGAAATTCATGATCTTCGGTTGTCAGTTTTTTTTGTAATCTTGCACGAGCTTAACATCTCTCTCCGCCGTGTTATTAATTACTTTTAGTGAATTTTTAGTTTTTACAGCATTCAGAAAATCTTTATTGCCATGCCATTTAGAAGTGTCTTGGGTCAAAAACGTTCTTGAAATGTTGAAGCGATTGAAAAATTAAACAGCGTTATCTTTTGTAACAAACATTGGTAAATTATTTTCTTTCAATATCCAAAATTAGATGACGCTGGCGCAGACAGGTGGGGGTGGGTCGTCAGTGCCTGTAAAAGCACTCGCACGAAAAAAACAAATAAATAAAACACGCGTTTGTATATTTAAAATTAATAATTGTAGCGCGCTCTCTTTTATTGAATACATCAGTGTATATAAAAAAACGGGGTGAAATAAACTTGGCGCAAAATTCAAATCGAATATTTGTAACACTAAGTGGTAGCGTACGCGTTTGCATTAGATTAGTAACTAACTAACTCCTCTCTCCTCTCAGAGTTAGTTACCGAGTAGATGAACAAGACGAGTAGCAAGTTAGCGCGGTGTGGTAAAAACGTTACACACCACAAATTCAAATTTGGCGCTAACATTACCGCCCGCCTTGCAGCATCCCTGAAAAATAAAAATATATTGCATCAAAAAACGCAAATCTAAAATCGTATATAAAAAAAAATAAGCTGCCGTGCTACCACTTAAACGTCAGTGACGCCAAACACCACGTATCCGAAAATGGATAGTTGTGCCATCGGTCGACCGATAGAGCTGAAGGCAGCACACGTTGATACACCTCTGCACCCAACACAATCGGCACCGGTCCGGACAGAAATCCTTATCAGCCAGGATGATGCCTTAAAAGGCCTGTCGCAGCGACTCATTCGCGACTCTCCGGAAGAATGCGGTCTACTCCCCGCTCGACCCGTGCCTCAACATTTTAGTCAATACTGGGGCCACACCTCGACCGTAACACCAACATACAATAATTGTGGCTCCCAGCACGCGTCGTTCGCAACCCAAGGCGTCGAACCGCACACTCGCTGATGGTAGAGGTGGGCATGCACGGGTCAAGCAGCGCTCGTTCAATACTTGAGCGCCCGTGTACTATAACCTGAACACTCGCAGTAGGTCGCAACACAGTCCTACTGCGGATGGTTACCTCCATCGGTCGGGATTGACGCCGAACCGACACTCTCCGATTATTCTCTAATACTACGAGTGCACCAGACAGCCGAGGCCGCTTGTGCACCGGGGGACGATTTCGGTCCGATTTAGGCGCCGGCGATCGAGCGCAGTTTCGGCGTCCGGCTTGCCGCATTCTTCGCAGACGTGCACCACGTCTCTCATTTGTTTCGGAAAGAGCCGGAGGTCTGGGCATCTCAACATCAAGTAGCCCAGCCTCCAACTCCAACTCAACCACATCGTCTATCTCCAGAACTGGAGACAGCTCTCGGCGCTCCTCCGGCATACAATAACGACGCGGAGTAGCTGACCCGGGTTTGGCTGTCTCCAACACTGGAGAGAGCGCTCGACGTCCCTCCGGCATGTAATAACGACACGTATGAGACGAACGAGGTACGCTCAGGGTGGGAGTTGATATCCTCCTTGTCACTCCATGCGGCAATCGGTGATGCTTCTCTCTGCAATAGTCGCACACACGCGAGCTATTGCAGTCCTTTTGCTGATGGTCGTGCGCCAAACACCCCGAACAGTGCCGATGTAACAACACCATGCGCAAGCGATTTTCCAAGTCCAACGCCAAAAAAGTTGGACACTGCCGGAAGGGGTGGTCGCCTTGACAAATGCGACAAAGAATAGCGCGCTTAGTCGACACTGGTTTTCGTGAAATAAAACCACTAGCTTGACAACAGGGCGTGTCACTACACCACGTCCTGTTTTTATGTCAGCTACTCGAATTTTGCCATCCCTTCCTGCGTACGTGTTCAAAATACGACCAAGTCGCCATTCGTTAGGGGGAGATTCTCATCCCGAATTACCACAATGTTTCCGACCTCTAGATTCGGTTGAGGGTACTTCCATTTATTCCTACTATGTTGTTCCCTCAGATACTCATTTTTCCACCGTGCACAAAAGTGATGATGAAGAGCAGTAAGCTTTTGCCATCTTTTCACAATGGAAATAGAGTTAGATAAATTTTCTGGCTCAACTGGAGCAAACAAATTTGATCCAATTAAAAATGTGCTGGAGTCAAGGCATTGAGATCATTAATGTCATCAGACATTGGCGATAGTGGGCGTGAATTTATACACGCCTCAATGCGACTCAACAGCGTAGAAAATTCTTCCATTGTAAACTTTATTTCGCCTCCTATTCGGCGCAAATGATGCTTAAAACTCTTCATACCAGCTTCCCAGAGGCCACCCATATGCGGTGCACCAGCTGGGATAAATTTCCAGACAATTTCGCGATCTGCGTAATTATCATGCACGTGATCTTGCGCAGATTGGAAAAATTGTTGGAACTCTTTCCGTAAGATAGTGGACGCACCAACAAAATTGGTCCCATTATCAGAAAAGATTCGGGCTGGACAGCCTCGTCGTGATGTGACGTTTGACGGTTTTTTGCAGAGGTCGTAAAATATGCTCAACCAAATTTTTCTACGCGGTCTGCTCACTCAAAAGACCGAAAAAAATGAAACGCGACGCTTCCGGTCTCAACAGCAACCGACTTTTTCGTTTCGTTGGTGTCCTCGCTCTTTGGTTTCGGGTTGAGCGAAACACACGATCGCTCTTTTATTGACCGCTCAAAACGAACAGACTCGTTCGTCGCTCAGCTACTGACCCAATCGAGCAAACTGTCCGCGAAAAAGGCCTTTTTTTTCGTTATTGCATTTGCCTTATGTTGTTGCCTTTGATATTTCATGACAGGCAAAGCATGGTAGAGGAAAGGTGAGAGGGATAGGCATAATCTCATGCATACTTGCTGTTTGCTTATCCACACACGCAATACACATACAAGCGCAAAAGACCGTTTGCCGATTTTTTACGAAGCAATGGGTCTTGAGTGGACCGATGAGTAGAGACGGCAAGTCAAACCGCTGTTTGGTTGAGCGAAGAGCAAGCCGAGCAAAACAACGATTGAGTGTTTTTTCAAGACCTTTTCGAATTGTGTCTGCAAGCGACAGGTTTTTTTCTGACAATATGTAAAAGAGGGACCAATTCTTGCGAGCTCTGATTTTTTGTCAAAAAAAATTTTTTTTCAAGGATTTGAGACCTTACACCAAAATAAAATTATATATCACTTCAAATAAAACTTTTTTATGTATCCCTTAATAAATTATGTCAAAATTGGTGCAAAAATGTCGGTTTTGCCTTATTTTTAAAGAAAACATATCGTGCTACACCCATTCACACGCATATGTATGTACTCGTTCAATGTATAGCCATAATTTTTTGAATGGAGCCAAAAAAATGCGGTAACTAAAAGTTTTAGGATTTAAAAATGTTTGTGTTGGTGTGAAGCAAAGAAATGTAAAGTTCTAGTCTGATCATACAATGTTTAAAGTTGGCGACTTAAGCTAAAACGATTATTTTTAGATCGTTTGACAAAGAAGGTTTTCTATAGAAATATTGGGGTTATACAAAATAAAGGTAATGTTTAATTTTGTTGAATATAAGCAAATATTAAATATACGATATCCAATATTAAATATACGTGCATACAGTACCATACAAAATAAGTTTTTTACAAACTTTTTAGTATTAAACGGGAATTGGCTGGTATATGTCTTTACGACATGCAATAAATTTTGAAATTCATGATCTTCGGTTGTCAGTTTTTTTTGTAATCTTGCACGAGCTTAACATCTCTCTCCGCCGTGTTATTAATTACTTTTAGTGAATTTTTAGTTTTTACAGCATTCAGAAAATCTTTATTGCCATGCCATTTAGAAGTGTCTTGGGTCAAAAACGTTCTTGAAATGTTGAAGCGATTGAAAAATTAAACAGCGTTATCTTTTGTAACAAACATTGGTAAATTATTTTCTTTCAATATCCAAAATTAGATGACGCTGGCGCAGACAGGTGGGGGTGGGTCGTCAGTGCCTGTAAAAGCACTCGCACGAAAAAAACAAATAAATAAAACACGCGTTTGTATATTTAAAATTAATAATTGTAGCGCGCTCTCTTTTATTGAATACATCAGTGTATATAAAAAAACGGGGTGAAATAAACTTGGCGCAAAATTCAAATCGAATATTTGTAACACTAAGTGGTAGCGTACGCGTTTGCATTAGATTAGTAACTAACTAACTCCTCTCTCCTCTCAGAGTTAGTTACCGAGTAGATGAACAAGACGAGTAGCAAGTTAGCGCGGTGTGGTAAAAACGTTACACACCACAAATTCAAATTTGGCGCTAACATTACCGCCCGCCTTGCAGCATCCCTGAAAAATAAAAATATATTGCATCAAAAAACGCAAATCTAAAATCGTATATAAAAAAAAATAAGCTGCCGTGCTACCACTTAAACGTCAGTGACGCCAAACACCACGTATCCGAAAATGGATAGTTGTGCCATCGGTCGACCGATAGAGCTGAAGGCAGCACACGTTGATACACCTCTGCACCCAACACAATCGGCACCGGTCCGGACAGAAATCCTTATCAGCCAGGATGATGCCTTAAAAGGCCTGTCGCAGCGACTCATTCGCGACTCTCCGGAAGAATGCGGTCTACTCCCCGCTCGACCCGTGCCTCAACATTTTAGTCAATACTGGGGCCACACCTCGACCGTAACACCAACATACAATAATTGTGGCTCCCAGCACGCGTCGTTCGCAACCCAAGGCGTCGAACCGCACACTCGCTGATGGTAGAGGTGGGCATGCACGGGTCAAGCAGCGCTCGTTCAATACTTGAGCGCCCGTGTACTATAACCTGAACACTCGCAGTAGGTCGCAACACAGTCCTACTGCGGATGGTTACCTCCATCGGTCGGGATTGACGCCGAACCGACACTCTCCGATTATTCTCTAATACTACGAGTGCACCAGACAGCCGAGGCCGCTTGTGCACCGGGGGACGATTTCGGTCCGATTTAGGCGCCGGCGATCGAGCGCAGTTTCGGCGTCCGGCATGCCGCATTCTTCGCCGACGTGCACCACGTCTCTCATTTGTTTCGGAAAGAGCCGGAGCCCTGGGCATCTCAACATCAAGTAGCCCAGCCTCCAACTCCAACTCAACCACATCGTCTATCTCCAGAACTGGAGACAGCTCTCGGCGCTCCTCCGGCATACAATAACGACGCGGAGTAGCTGACCCGGGTTTGGCTGTCTCCAACACTGGAGAGAGCGCTCGACGTCCCTCCGGCATGTAATAACGACACGTATGAGACGAACGAGGTACGCTCAGGGTGGGAGTTGATATCCTCCTTGTCACTCCATGCAGCAATCGGTGATGCTTCTCTCTGCAATAGTCGCACACACGCGAGCTATTGCAGTCCTTTTGCTGATGGTCGTGCGCCAAACACCCCGAACAGTGCCGATGTAACAACACCATGCGCAAGCGATTTTCCAAGTCCAACGCCAAAAAAGTTGGACACTGCCGGAAGGGGTGGTCGCCTTGACAAATGCGACAAAGAATAGCGCGCTTAGTCGACACTGGTTTTCGTGAAATAAAACCACTAGCTTGACAACAGGGCGTGTCACTACACCACGTCCTGTTTTTATGTCAGCTACTCGAATTTTGCCATCCCTTCCTGCGTACGTGTTCAAAATACGACCAAGTCGCCATTCGTTAGGGGGAGATTCTCATCCCGAATTACCACAATGTTTCCGACCTCTAGATTCGGTTGAGGGTACTTCCATTTATTCCTACTCTGTTGTTCCCTCAGATACTCATTTTTCCACCGTGCACAAAAGTGATGATGAAGAGCAGTAAGCTTTTGCCATCTTTTCACAATGGAAATAGGGTTAGATAAATTTTCTGGCTCAACTGGAGCAAACAAATTTGATCCAATTAAAAATGTGCTGGAGTCAAGGCATTGAGATCATTAATGTCATCAGACATTGGCGATAGTGGGCGTGAATTTATACACGCCTCAATGCGACTCAACAGCGTAGAAAATTCTTCCATTGTAAACTTTATTTCGCCTCCTATTCGGCGCAAATGATGCTTAAAACTCTTCATACCAGCTTCCCAGAGGCCACCCATATGCGGTGCACCAGCTGGGATAAATTTCCAGACAATTTCGCGATCTGCGTAATTATCATGCACGTGATCTTGCGCAGATTGGAAAAATTGTTGGAACTCTTTCCGTAAGATAGTGGACGCACCAACAAAATTGGTCCCATTATCAGAAAAGATTCGGGCTGGACAGCCTCGTCGTGATGTGAATCAAGCAAACGCAGCTAAAAAGGTTGCCGTCGATAAATCACTCGTGGCTTCCAGGTGCACAGCTTTTGTGGCAAAACACACAAACAAACTTACATAGCCTTTCGGGATAAGGCAGGCTCGACCTGTATAATTTTTTACATCGAAAGGCCCAGTGAAGTCCACACCAGTCACTATAAATGGCCTCGACAAAGTACACCTCTCAGGTGGAAGATCCGCCATAATCTGATTCCTCACTGATTTCTTAAACAAAATGCAATTTTTACAATTTCGAATTGTAAACTTTATTAGATTCTTACCTCGCAGAATCCAACAGGCGCAACATCAGTTGGTTGCCACCGTGAAGAGTGATTTTGTGCACAAAGGCAACTAACAATCTTGAAAATCTCGAATCATAAGGCAAAATGGCTGGATGTCGCTCTTCAAATGTCATCGAGGGTGCTGCTGACATAATTCGAGTTGGTGGAAACCAACTCGAATTATCCCATCTTCACTCAAAAACGGATTCAAAGACAAAATATGACTTTTTGAGTTAAGAGGTAGTTTAAGAGATAAAGAATGATACTCATCAGCAAAATAGGCCTTTTGAGTCATCACCAATAATCTCTTTTTTGTGGAAGCGATTTCCTCCACGCTTATCGAAACCGTGGAAAATTTAGGTGTGTCGATGATTCCAGGGGTAACTCTGGAAACAAAACGCCAAACGTATGACAGCACCCGGAGAGCTCGCTCTAGGGGGGAAAATCTTTTCAAAACATCCTCAAAGTTCTGGAAGAAAGTGTAATTTACTAAAAGGGATTTAGCCTCACAAGATGTGATCAATTCATCCCTTGAAATAAAACGAGGCCAGTATGTTTCATCTTTCCATGCTGGACCATTCCACCATAAAAGACTATCCAGTAAGTCCTTTGGGTAAACACCACGGCTAGCCAAATCAACTGGATTATCAGCTGAATCCACATGGTGCCATAGGTCAATTTCTGTGTGCTCAGAAATTTTTGAGACTCTATTGGCCACAAAAACTGTCCATGAATATGGTGGTTTTTGTAACCAACTCAAAACAATTGTGGAGTCAGTCCAACAACGTACTTGGTGTGTGGTGAGGGGTAAATATTGTTGGGCAGAACAAATTATGTCCACTAATAGGGCTGCCCCACACAATTCTAAACGGGGAATTGATACCGTTTTTACCGGCGCTACCTTACTTTTAGCGCATACTAAATGAGTGTAGACCTGGTCTTCCATCTCAACTCTCAAAAATAAACACGCTCCATAAGCTTTTTCGGACGCGTCTGAAAAGCCATGAAACTGAAAAGATGCCAGTGGAGAAAAATTCACCCAACGAGGAATTTGGATATCATTTATCCGCACATATTCCCTCAAAAATGTTTTCCAGGATTCCTGTGTAGACGCAGACAAACAGTCATCCCAATCCGTCTTCTCCAACCAAATTTTTTGCATTAAAATCTTGGCGGAAACGACTATTGGAGCTAACAAGCCTGCCGGATCAAACAACCTAGCGATCACTGACAAGACTTCCCTTTTCGTAAAAGACACCTCAGTGTCGAAGGGTTGCGCTGTGAAATAAAATTTGTCAGCCTTAGCATTCTATCGAATGCTCGCTCTAGGGGGGAAAATCTTTTCAAAACATCCTCAAAGTTCTGGAAGAAAGTGTAATTTACTAAAAGGGATTTAGCCTCACAAGATGTGATCAATTCATCCCTTGAAATGAAACGAGGCCAGTATGTTTCATCTTTCCGTAACCATGCTGGACCATTCCACCATAAAAGACTATCCAGTAAGTCCTTTGGGTAAACACCACGGCTAGCCAAATCAACTGGATTATCAGCTGAATCCACATGGTGCCATAGGTCAATTTCTGTGTGCTCAGAAATTTTTGAGACTCTATTGGCCACAAAAACTGTCCATGAATATGGTGGTTTTTGTAACCAACTCAAAACAATTGTGGAGTCAGTCCAACAACGTACTTGGTGTGTGGTGAGGGGTAAATATTGTTGGGCAGAACAAATTATGTCCACTAATAGGGCTGCCCCACACAATTCTAAACGGGGAATTGATACCGTTTTTACCGGCGCTACCTTACTTTTAGCGCATACTAAATGAGTGTAGACCTGGTCTTCCATCTCAACTCTCAAAAATAAACACGCTCCATAAGCTTTTTCGGACGCGTCTGAAAAGCCATGAAACTGAAAAGATGCCAGTGGAGAAAAATTCACCCAACGAGGAATTTGGATATCATTTATCCGCACATATTCCCTCAAAAATGTTTTCCAGGATTCCTGTGTAGACGCAGACAAACAGTCATCCCAATCCGTCTTCTCCAACCAAATTTTTTGCATTAAAATCTTGGCGGAAACGACTATTGGAGCTAACAAGCCTGCCGGATCAAACAACCTAGCGATCACTGACAAGACTTCCCTTTTCGTAAAAGACACCTCAGTGTCGAAGGGTTGCGCTGTGAAATAAAATTTGTCAGCCTTAGCATTCTATCGAATGCCCAAAGTTTTTGCTGAACTAGCGTCTTCAATTGTCAAAAAATGTTCATTCAGCAAGAAATCGCTAGGAATCCCTGCTAGTACTTCCTCATGATTTGCAGTCCATTTTCGCATTGAAAACCCTGCAGAATTCAACGCTACTATCAGCTCATCACGTGAGCGAATAGCAGTGGCTACATCATGAGCACCAGCAAGTGCATCATCCACATACATCATCGAGCGCAGAATCTCTGACGCTAGAGGATATTTCTCCTGGACATCATCTGCCAACCGACGTAAAGTCCGAATGGCCAGATATGGGGCACAATTGACTCCAAATGTGACCGTAGTCAACTCGAAGTCTTCAACCTCCGCTTTGTCAGATGAACGAAAAACAATTCTCTGCAAAGCTGAATCACTTTTCTCCACCTTAATTTGGCGATACATCTTCTCGATGTCACCGTTGAACACGAATTTATACAGGCGCCATTTGGTTATCAACCACATCAAATCATTTTGAAGAGAAGGGCCTGTATATAAAATGTCGTTAAGACTTAACCCATTAGAAGTCCTACACGAAGCATTAAAGACCACTCTTAGCTTGGTCGAGGTGCTTTCCGGCTTTAAAACCGCATGATGAGGTAAATAATAATGTCGCTCATTGACATTAGGGGGGTTTACCTTGCACATGTGTTGCAAGGTCAAATATTCACTGACTACCTCATCGTATTGTGTTTTAAACTCAGGTTTCCGGAGAAGCGCAGTCTCATTACTCATGAACTGCTTTAGCGCAACAGAGCGTGAAGCTCCTAGGGGCTGCTCACACTGATACTCAGGACGAACAGGAAGAGTGACCACATATTTCCCATCACTATCCCTTCGAGTGGTGTTGACGAAATTTCGTTCACAGAACTTGTCCTCAACACTCTGAAAAACCCTATTGGGAATGCTCTCTAATTCCCAAAACTTTTGCAATTGCTGACTTAAGCTTAACTCAGCGAAGCAGGACACTATAGAAAGAGTATTGCATCTGGTGGGGGGAGAGAGTGGACCCGTAAGAATCCACCCGAAAACTGTTTGTTGGGCCAACAATGAGCGCAAAACATTTTGTTTAATACCCTCCCTCACTATTTGAGGGTATATATCACTGCCAATCAAAATGTCGACCTGATCACTCTTAAAAAATTGAGGATCAGCCAGGGGGAACTCAAAACTGACATTTGACGGCAATGTTATATTTTTACTGGGTAGAAATCCAGTAAGTTTGGGTAAAACCAAGGCACTCGTCTCCAATTTAAAGCTTGGATCGAGTGATGACTGAAAAACTAAAGGACACGACCTGTTAATTCTAGCAGCCATAGATGCATTTTGTCCTGATACATGTGCTTGCACTCTGTCGCATCGCACACCAAGGCGCCTCTGAAGACGTTCTGAAATGAACGTACTTTCAGATCCCGAATCTATCAGCGCTCGAGCAGAAACAACTATATTATTAAAGTTTAATTGCACTAAAGCTGTCCCCAAGAGCACATTTTTTGTGGAAAAAGCAAAGCAAGATTGCAAACTATTGCTGCTCGTTGCTTGCGAAGAACCTGGCTGTCCATTGGAATCTGACTGTGCTCCCGGAGAAGGGGGGTGGGAAGTTAAAACATTGGCAGTAGTATTCCAATGAAGCAGCGTGTGGTGGGGTTTCGAGCATTTTAGACACCTATGCCAACTTTTGCACTCGTTCCTTAAATGACTGTGAGCTAAAAATGTTGGACACTTAATCAAATTGTGCTCCGAAGACTTGCACATTTGACACTGATTGCCTACTTTTGTCTGAAAGGTGTTCAATCGCTTCGATTTGTTGGGATTATGCTTAACAGAAAGGGACTTCGAAGAGCTACGAAGATTTGAAACAGTTTCTAAAGTTTGGAACCTGCTTGTTAAGAAAGCGTCCATATCTTTCCACTTTGGAATTTTGCATTTATCTTCCAAAGACGGTTCCCATAGCGCCAGAGTATTATCTGGAAGACGGGTAGATCAAAGAAAAATCAGTATAGCATCCCAATTCTCGATGCTGATACTATTAGCCCTCAAATTAGCAATTGCATTGTTAATTTCTCGCTGTAGCTTTTTGATGGCCGTACCATTTTCAGAAGCTACAGGCTCTAAATTAAACAATGCCTTGAGCTGGCTATTAACAAAAACTCTTTTATTTTCATATCTGTCAACCAGATTCTGCCACGCTAACTCAAACCCATCGTTGGTTAGCGGAGATCGGTTGACAATATCTCGAGCCTCATCACCAGTTTTCTGTTTCAGGTGATATAACTTTTCCACCGGTTGTAGTCTAGAGTTCGACTTGTAGATGGCCGTGAACATATCACGAAAACTTGGCCATGTACTGTAATCTCCGTGAAACAAGTCTGTGTCACATGGAGGAAGAGAAATATTATGTGACACAGAATGGGCTCCTGCACTACTTTCACAATGCCCTGAGTTATGTACCCTAGTCGAACACCTATCTTCTAACAAAAGGGAACAAGTCATGTCCACCATGGATCCACAAGCCATGTAGGCACTTAAACATTTGCCTTGTTTTGCCATGACAACTTCCTTGTCCAAGCCCTCTGGTTTCTGACACATTAACTTGTCGTATGAAACCTTAACGGCACGCCATAAACTCTTCAACTCATCCTTCAACAATTTTGTTGTGAAAGATGTTTGTTCCTCTGGGCGCATTTCTTTACAATGTGCCGCGAACCGAAGAAGTTCGTCAGCGCAATGGTTAAACCTCATTTCAGCCATTTCTAATTAGTATTATTTTTTTTACAAAATTTAGTAAATTAAAACAAATAACACAATACAATTGTTTACCAACAATTGAATGTAAAACTATTTACAAATTTGAAATTTTTTACTTTTTTTTTTTAAATAAAAGTGCGTATAATGCTATATTAAACCCCGGCGCTGTGATAAACTATTTCGAAATAGGGGAATAAAAGCAATAAAACAAATTTGAAATATTTATGCACAGCCCGAAAAAACAATATTTTTTAAATATAGCAGCACAAAAGAAAAAATTAACACAAACTCTGATATCGACCCTTGCAATATTGGTCGTATACGAAACACAAGCAAAAGAAAATAACCAAACGAAATAAAATTAAAAATTGCAAACACAAAGAATAAAATAAAAATTGTTTGTTGCAGACACTATTACTACACACTAGTTATATTTGTTTAATGTTGCAGCAAAAAAAAAAAACAAAAAGGGCTGTTTGGCAGCTTTTTAGAATTAGCGGCAGCCGGCAGCGGCAACACGTCGCGTAAAAAATGCACAAAATTTTTGTTCCAACTGCCAATATCTTTCTTGACTTAAGCCAAGTCGTGGACGCAGTTCTTAAACCAAAAAAAGAAAAACGAATTTATTCAATTCTATCATAAATTAAATAAACTAACCTTTGGTGTTTGTCTGTCTGTCCAGCGCTCGTGAATCAAACAACAACAAAAAAACGCTTGGCAGACAGATGCGGGGCCACAACAAAAGAACACAAATAAATAAACGCACTGATGAGAAAACAATCAAATGCATATAATTAAATTTATTTTATATGTAAAAATATTTGTTTTAATTTTAGTCCACTGCAGCATGCGCTCATGCAGCTGCTTCTTCTTCTCTTTTTTCTGTTTGTTTGTTTTGTTTATCTGTTTTGCTTATCGGAGCCACTTCAATTATCGAATTCAAGCGATAAATACTGAAAGACCGATGTTGATTGACGGCTCAAAAAATACCAAAGTATAAAGTATGAAAAATACTCAAAACTGAGTGTGAAAACAAAATTGAAAATAAAATTGAAAAAACGACTCAAAAAATACCAAAGTATAAAAAAATACTCAAAACTCACTCACTTTGGGTTTTAAAAGCGCGCCAAAAAAAACGGCAAAATGAATAAAAAGCACAAAACACTCAAAAGCCGACTGCGGACTTGCGGTATTGTGACAACCCAACAACAATTTTAAACGTACACAAGGGGGATGAAAAAAGCAAAAATAAATGATATACGCACCGGAGTTGTGTACTGAACAAAAAAATGAGTACAATTATTTATCTTTTTTTTTAAAACGCTCTGCCTCCGTTATCCTCTCTCCTCTCAGAGTTAGTTACCGAGTAGATGAACAAGACGAGTAGCAAGTTAGCGCGGTGTGGTAAAAACGTTACACACCACAAATTCAAATTTGGCGCTAACAGTGGTAGTGAGCGATACATAAAAAGGTATAATTAAAGTGATATATTTTCAAGTAAGTTTTCAAATTCTTGAAAAAAAACAACATATTTTTGACAAAAAATCGCCAAAATGCAACTTTGGCCTCAAATAGCCACCTCTAAATCTTATCGGATCGGGCTATAACTTCACATTTCTGTGTTTTGAACCAAAACGAACATCTTTGGACCCTGGCAGGGTCATTTTCATAAATAAGCCGAACCCCAATTAGCTAGACTAAAATTTAAATCAAGTCAGTACTTCATTGAGAATCGAAGCATACACGTCTTTCTTTGTTTGTACTCATTTACCTTTCCTCCGACGTCGACCTGGTTACAAGTGCCGGTTGCGACATAGAGTTAGTCACTAGTTTTGTACTAGCGGCTTTATTGTTTTGGTCATTTTTATTTTGACAGACACGACAGTATCGGTTTGCCAAATTTACATTTTTTAGAGTTTAGCTTAAATACTAGCTTTATAACTAAGAATTCTATTAATTTAATTTTGTATATACAATTTGTAACTTAATATGTAATTTTCTAATTCTAAAGTAAAACTAAGACTAAGGATCAGTACTTTTTAGGTTAACCATAAAGTTAGTCGAAAAAGTACGATCATCACACTGACTATGATATATTTAAATTTTTCATAGTAACTTTGGTTATAGCCTGATTGATTATTTCCTCCATCATGCAAATATCTGCTCTATCATGGAGACGACAAGTTGAATAATAAAAAGGGTAGGTCAAATATTATTTTAACAATTTTATTTTGCGCTTGTTATAGTTTAAGCCGGTGACATGCTGCACAATCACCCCAGACTTCCGAACCATATAACTTTATTGGACCATATAACATTATTGGAACAAAAATTGATTTTAATAATATTAGTTTATTTTTTATTGACATTTTAGATTTTCTATTTATAAATGGGTACAAAATTCGAATTGTTTTTTTATTTTGTCAATAGTCTTGATTGATAATATGCAGATTAAACAACAGTTTTTTTGTCAATGTATAACCCAAGATATTTCATAGAGTTTTCCCATTGAATAGATTCGTTATTTAACTGAAAGTTAAAGTTTGGTAAATGACAGAGTTTGCGTTTCTGTGTAAAATAAATTGCATTCGTTTTTTGAGTATTTAATTAAATCGTCCACTTACAAATGTACCTTTCGAGAGTATGTAGATCATCAGTACGATTATTTTTTATTACATTAAAAGTGTTTCCAGCGCAATATAGGGCAGTGTCAGCAGCAAATATAAGGTTTGTACATCAGTCATGCATTGGGATATCATGGGTATATATATTGTATAGAGTAGGACCTAGAACTGAGCCTTGAGGAAAGCCTGCTGTTATTAGTTTTTTGCTGGACACCACGAATAATTTACTATAAATGGATTTCTACGTCGACATTTACATTTTGAGAAAATTAAGTTTAGATAATTAAGACTACATCATGTAGTGAGTTCAAATTAGCCTGTAGCAAACAGTGTTGGGAGACATGAGAATATGACAAACATAATTTGACATCATCTGCATACATTAGAGTATGACCATGTTTTATAGCAATGGGAAGATCATTTATAAAAATATTAAACAATATAAAACCAAGGTGGCACCCTTGGGGAACACCAGAAGATACGACATTAGTTTTGAACAAACAATTGTTGAATAATACTATTTGTGCCCTACCGGATAAGTATGACTAAATCAAAGAGCAAAGACAGTTTCAATTTAAACAAAAGGTTTTTTTAACACATACTATCAAAAGCTATACTGAAGTCTGTGTATATGACATCAGTTTGACATGCGGACTCAAAACCATTATTCACAGCAGAAGAAAATTCCAACAGATTTCTGCAAATGGATTTGCCTCTAACGAAACCATGTTGGTAAGGACTAACAACAACCGACTGTTACAATTGGTCCGTAATGATTTTTTCGAACAGTTTTGGTATAGCACTCAGCTTAGCAATGCCTCTATAATATATATCAGATTTTCTGCCTTTTTATGAAAGATTCGCTCCAAAGAGATAGAAACTTGCGTAACCTTATAAATAGATTGAAAAAATCAACAAAGGGAAATAAATGGAGCTAGAACACTGTTTGAGTATACTGCTGGAAATGTTATCAGGTACAGGTAGGAAGGAATTTAATGGATAAGAGACATATTGAAATAGTTTGAATAAAGATAAAAGACTTCTTCTTCTATGAGGTCATATGATGTAATATAATGTTACATCATATGACCTCATATATATATATATAACAGTAGGATTAACAGAGCAATTAGAATATGTACTTTGGAAAAAGTCAGCAAACAAATTGGATATTTGGGAATCAGACGATACATATATACCATTAAAAAATAATGGTATATATGTATCGCAGTACTGCGTTTCATTTTTACGAAATTAAAGATTAATTAAAGATTTTGGATTGCGACGCATGTTTTGTTTAACTTTTATTAAATCGTCAGCATAACACGTACGATTTAATGCGTTAAAGACCGTACAATACAATACTTAGAAAACTCAGAGTTAGAGCCACTGCTTTTATATTTTTTAAATAAACGTGGCTAAACATTCTTTAATCTACAAAGACTACGAGAGAACCAAGGCTGTCTTTTTACTGACCTTGAAATAAGAGTGTATGTACATCTGTCAAAATAATTGAAAATGGTGGAATAAAAAATATTCAATGCCAATTCAATATCTGTACAACAATTCAAAACAGACCAATCGGCACTTAAAAGTAGGTGATTTAATTTAACGTAATCAGTTTTCCTAAAACATCTGACACGACGAAGACATTTATTGTTATCCTGTGAAGATAATATGGTATCAAACTCGAATGAAACTTCCAAGGTTGGATGATGATTGTCTTCTGGAGTTGTTAAAGGAGAGATCCTTTATTCTTATCTTCTATTATCTTAAATTGTGAAGATTAAAATCACCCATGACAATAAGATGATCTTTATTATGCAAAAGAATAGCAATGTAAGAGATAGCGGCGACATGCTGACAGTAAATATTGACTTCTGCAGCAGGAGGAATATATGAGCAAGTAATGAATAGGTTAAAACTACGAAGAGAAATTTAAACGTTTATAAATTCAATGTCCTCCTACGGAATACTAATTTCCTCTGTCATTAAAGATGATTTGGCCGAGATTAGTACACCACCAGTAGAGCGGAAGGGACGATTTTTTCTGAAAGAAACGAAATTATCACTTAATAACTCCTAATTAAAGATATGAGGTTGAAGCCAAGTTTACAATGATATCAGCACTAAAAGAAAGACTATTAAGATACAAAATTGTAAGCTTAGTTTTTAACCCTCTCACATTTTGATAATGGATTAGGAAAGAAGAAGGATTTATTTTTTGGTGCAGATGGTGATACTGATGGTATCTCATTACCATTCTGCACAACGATACCTGTAGGCCAGAAATTGGGCGAAAGAATTGTCTCAAAAATAGACACGGGTACAATTACTTTAAAGGAGGAGATAGAGCGAGAGCAATCAAAATTAAACTTGGACACAAAAATATTATTTGAGCATTGAAGGGTCGAGTTAATGTACGCTTTTATATTGTCTTCAGTCGTATCCGAAGACAGACGTTATATAAACAAGGACTTACGAGAGGCAACAACGGTCAGGCTATTAACATTTGGGTTAGTCATATGTGACGCAACGGAGTGGTCTTCGACTACCACCAAGGGGTTACAGGTACCAGTTGTTAACGGTACAAAGTTAAGTGGGGTCTTTGCACTGTAATTTTGCATTGGCAACATATCTGACATAACTGATTTAGGAGAGGGATTGACAGTATTAACTTCTGCTTTCTCGTCGAACGGAGACAAAAATACAGGTGCATTGGTAAGCACGTGCGGAGTTGCAGGTTCATCGAGAGAAGATGACGCATTAGCAGGTATATTCCAGATTACAAGTTCAATCTGAGAAGGTACAACGACAGAAGAATTAGATTTTGGAGAATTTCTCTTCTTTCATTTAGGGGACGAATGAACACATTTAATATCATTGAACGATTTTTCAAGTTCTTCAAACTTATCGTTTATAAATTTAAAATCACGCCTGAGTTCAGAAAATCCAAACCTAGTCTCGCTCAGAAATCTCATGATCTCAGTCTCAGTAGATCTGCATTGGAAACAAGTCCAACGCAGACCCTTACAATCATTAATGGCGTCGAGAATACGGCCATTTAAGCGAGCACAAAACAAGTGCGAAACATTGTCGCAATGCCAGCACGCAAGGTATTCATCCGTACAAGTCTTATTTTTGTTATAAAAGCTTTAGCTACAGAGAAAGTGAGCACTAGAGAGTAACTCTTATTTTGCTTGCAATAACACAACTTCCGAAAAAATAGTAAACAACACCAGAGAGCAACAAATTGAAACTCCCGCAATAAAACTAAACTTCCGAAAAAGTAAACAACAAAGTACACAAGTTTGTTAGTTTGTTTAAAAAACTAAAAAGTGTAAACAAACAAGAAGAGAAAGAGGAATGATAGAAATTAAAATAAACAATAATTAGACTCTTAAGATTTAATTAAATATTAATACCTAATTATAAGGTTTATGATAAAACAATATTATAAAAACGCGAAATTATTGTGAAAACTTTGCAAATTTGTAATTTTGTAAATAGATTATTTATGAATAAAAGACTTTTTAAAACTTGTGAAAAATGCGCACAACGAAAATATAGACGACCGCACTGATTGAGTGTTCACACTGAGAACTGAAGCTCTGTTACTAGCGGTCTCGGCTTGCGCTTGTCTTTGTATTCCACTTGTGTAAGTAAGGCATGGCCGAGAACGAAATTTTCCAAGTGTATTTTTAATTTATTCGCATCTCTTTGAGTTTATCTTTTATGAGACAACGTCACAACAAGTATTCAGTGACTCTAGTATGCTCTGATACCAACTGTTGCTTTCTATCGCGTAAGATACCCTTTCAACGCTTATGGGTTGAATTTTGAAAAAGCCAAGAATCACAGCCCAGCATACGATTCCCTAAACCCGACCTCTCCGATCACACTCAGCACCCTGTCCGATCATTTACATTATACTCGGGATATCCCCCACACATTATCCACCTTACTCTCACCCAATACATTCACCTTCCCAGCATACTACTTCCTCGCATCATAAACGCGACTTCTAATTTTATTAAAAAAAAACTTCATATAACTCACGATGTAGAACATATCATAGGATAAATATTCTGTTTCTTTGACGGAGGCCAAAACTACAGCATCGGCGACAGTGTCATTCTGCTGTACTAGACCTATTTGCTAGTGTTGCTGGGTACACTGAGTGCATATAAAATACTTCATATTGCTTTGTTGTAGTGCTTTGGTTGAGTACTTCAAACGCACAATTCCTACAGTTTAAAGAAAGGTGCCGCGGCAAGACGCATCAAATTATTATAAACAACTAAATAATATTTAAACTCAATTTATTTAACAAATGCGTCTAACAACACAGTTTAGTTGGTGCAATGTTAAATCTTGTTAAAGCCAAACACTAGCTCTTCGTAACTACGAAGAGGTTAAGACGCTGAGACGAAATTGCATATGTATAGACTCTATTAACTTGTTCAATTGTAGATTGATACTTACGAAATCCAAACTGATGCGAAGGTATGAGTTGCGTCCATTCAATGATTGTCCAAAGGCTTGTAAGCAAAAGTTTTTCAAATACTTCGGAAATGACTGGTAGAAGCTTATAGGCCTGTACGATGATACCGAATCTAAAGGTTTGCCTGGTTTTGGTATCAGGATGAAATGCTGTATTTTCCACAGGCCTGGAAAGTGCTCCCAACGCAAGATAAAGTTAAATAACTGCGTTATTACTCTATATCCTTATTCTGGAATTTCCCTAAGGACTTTCCCAGTGATTAAATCATAGTCTTATTACTTTTTATATTGTTAATTGTTGCTTTAACTTCTCCTTTGTTAAATCCCTTAATCGGAATATCCATTTGAAAAGGATAGTTTATGTACTCATGAGCATATACGTCAAATTCTGGGCTTGTGGTGTGAAACGGTTTAAATACGGTGGACAGATGCTGAGCAAAGGTTTCTGCTTTAACCTGGGATTTCTTGCCCAATCTGCAGTTCTCTTATTGTGGTGATTTCGTGTAAACTGCCATATTTTCCTCAACTTACGTTTTCCCTAAAAAGTAATAGTAGAGGATACACAGAAGAACGACCTTCGCCCATCTGTTTAATGGATGAAAAGTATTTTATATCAAAATAAATATATTTGAAAATATATCTCAAATGGCTTGCCTAAAAAATTACTGGCCAGACTGATTAATTTAAAATTGAAAAATGAAATTAAGTGAATATTTCACCCATGTGTTTAACGAATAAAATTAATACCAACCGAAAGTATGAAGCCTATAGAAAATAAAAACGTTGGGTTGCCTATTTTTTTCCTGGTCTAACTACTGGGTTGCCAGGATTAAACAGGTAAAGTTTTAACGGTTCCTTCACCTATTTGTTTAATAAATAAATCATATATCAAAATGTGCGCTATTTAATTGCGAATACGATGATATAGGGTTGCCTGTAAAAAACCTGTCCAGAATGACGGTTGCCGAGTTTTGAAAGGTGCAATTTTTATTTTTATTTTAATTTTTTTAATGCGACAATTTTGTTATTGAAAAAAGTTATAATCAATAATTATTATTCTATATCTGATTCATCAGAAGTTGTATGTTTAGTGATTATTTAGAGATAGGCACACAAACAAATATGTTTAAAGCATAGACGAACATTTAAACGGTTAAAAATAAGTACATGTACTAAGAAACAATAATTTTGTACAGCTAGTCTTAGACAGTTATTAAAGTAAGAACACCCATTCTTGTAAAATAATTCTAAAACAGACTACAACAGAGAAGGATAGCGATATATTAGTAAATAGTGCATTATTTTGGAGTAGTTAATAACCTAAAATATTGAGAACACGTGTTACGTCGTATCGTTGATTATTGAAAATATATTGTGTTGAAAAATGGCTAAAAAGTTTTTTTTGTGTGACTCGGATGATTCGTTTTAATCCATGAGTGAAAAATATTAAAAACATTTTACATCATTAACTGACGAAGCTGATATCTTTGTTGATAAAAAAATGGATATGGTTCAATAGTTCACAGCTAAAATGTATGGCGTCAGTTACTGCATCAGAGTGAATGACGCTAGAAATCGAAATCTATACCACCATGCTAGATATCCCTACAACAAAAAATTTTAAGAACAGTTTTCGTTAATTCCATCTGGCTTAATGCAACAGACATGAAATGTGACAAATTCCAGCCTGAATACTGTGAATATTGGCATTATGATGAATACTTGAAACCAACAGGATTTAATGGGGACCAAACGCCAATAAATATACAAAACATTATTGAAGTTATGGAAAATGCACTGGACTGTACCGAGTTAGTGTACCAAAATGTAACATCTGATGAATCAGATATACTTAATTATATGGCCGTCAACCGTCTACGAGCAATTGCTTGGGTTTCATGGGAGATGCAAGTTTCGCCAATACATGCCTTCTAAGCCTGAAAGATATGGAATAAAATTTTGGCTGTTGGTTTGTTCTGAAACGTATTACCAAATGTTATCTTGTTACAGTTGTAAGAGAAAGACGAACCGATGGCCGACAGCTGTGTTTTCAAACATGATTGACATCTCGGCACTAAACGCCATGATAATTTATAATGATGTGAACCCGAATTGGCAAAAAAACAAGCAAACAATGCGTCGAACTTTCTTGCGAGAGCTCGGAATATCACTTTCAAAACCATATATGACAAAAAGAAAGCATGTACCCCGAACCAAAACTGCAGCGTCGGCTCATTCGGCAGTGAGCGGAGAATCTGTAAATGAATCAAAGGTATTGCGTAGTGGTTCCTTAGCTCGGTCCACGTGTCCAACTCGGTCTTACGAATTTAATGAATCTCGTGAAAACTCACCATCAACAACAGGCATTCTTCAAAAACGATGCGAAAGTGTTCCACCAAACATCGATGGCAAAGCTAGATGTCACATTTGTTATAGCTAAGGTTCAAACTACAAAAACTATACTTATCAAACATTGTGTTGCCTTTGCAAAAAAGAATTTTGTAAGCGTACACACCAGCGAAATGTTTGTGTAAAATGTCTAGCAGAAAAGCTTTTTTAATTATATAAGGGAAATAAAAAAATAATAATAAATTTGGAATTAATAAAATATCATTATTTTTACTCTAAAAATCATTTGTATAGTGCAAATTGCATAGAAATCTCATATGTGTGGAAATCCACACAAAGGGTCAGATTATGAAGTTTTTTTCAGGAGTAAATAAGGGTTAAGAACAGTTTTCGTTAATTCCACGTAGCTTAATGCAACAGACATAAAATGTGTGAAATTCCAGCCTAAATATTGTGGTTGGCATTAAGATGAATACTTGAAATTAGAGGTGGGCACGGGACGGGAATCACGCGGGATCCCGCGGGACTCGACAAATTTCTCGGGATTGGGCGGGATCGGGAAACTTTTTCAATTTGCGGAATTTCACGGGAATTTTCGAGTATCCCGAAATTCCCGCCGGTCCCGCAAAATTCGCTTGGGACCCGATCAAGTCATGCACAAAATTTAACTTGCATGTGCGTACACAATAACAAATAGCAGTTTTTCCATATACGAATGTACTTTGCACTAAAAATAACATTTTTGTTGCAGTTTGGTATTTGTTTTGATTTTCCGTAAAAAATAGTACTTTTTTGAACAGTAAATGCGACTCTGCATGGTATTGCGTTATTCCATCTTATTTGCATTACACGGTGACACTAAAATGTAATAATGGCGGACAGAAAAAAAAAATTGAAATAAAAAATACAATTATACAAAAAGATAAATGCATTAAATTAATATCATCAAATTCGAAATCAGAAATTTGGAAAAATTTTCACCTCATCAATTTAAATGATAAATTAATTGATTTTGTATGTTGTATGGTTTGCAAAGATGTGCTGCCGTTTACGACGCGCAATGGCACCAGTGGCATGCGCCGGCATAAGTGTACAATAGACAAAAACAACAACAGCACCACTTCTCAAACCACATTGGATTTCGTAAAGAAGAAAGTACCGCCGGAGGCAGCCCTGAAGCAGCTATTTTTTTTGACAAAAGATTTGCGCCCTTTTTGTACCACCGAAGGTAGGTTTTTGGATAGAACACACATGTGTGTCAAATAAGTTAACAAATTCATATTCTTGATTTATTAGGGGAAGGTTTTCTACAGCTGGCACAAACTTTAATTGATATCGGCGCACAATTCGGAAAACAAAACGCATCGGAATTGATTAGATCACGAAAAACTCTGACAAATGTCATTTTACCTGCCGAGTATGACAAAATTAAAGATCAAATGCAGAATGAACTGGCCGATCAGTCGATAGCGTACACGACGGATATGTGGACTGATGAGTACTCGCAACGTAGTTTTCTCACATTGACAGCACATTTTATAGAACAAAACTATGAGCTAAAAGTTAAAGTTTTAGCGAACCGTGAGTTTTTGAATGTTAGCAAGAGTGGCGACAATATTCGTCAATTTGTTCTTAATATTTTAAAAGATTATGATTTAGATGAAAGTTTACGTTATAGTTATGTTGTAACAGACAATGGCGCTAAAATCAAAGCAGCCTTTAAACATTATAAACGGATTGCTTGTTCATGTCACAATTTAAACTTAGTAATGACCGACTTATTTGAAAAAGCAAATATAGATGAACTTACCTTTCTTATTGATAGTGCTAAATCGCTAGTGGCTCATTTTAAGCACTCAGAGCTTAACTCTAAACTATCTAAATCACTTAAACAACACGTAAAAACTCGATGGAACTCAATTTTTACTATGCGACATAGTATTTTAGAGTCATTTCCCGAGGTCCAGAAACTTTTAATTGAAAGAAATGACGCAAAAAGGCTTTGCAACATTGACTTTAACTTTTTAACTCAAATTGTTAATTTTTTATGTATTTTTAAAGAATGTTCAGAGTGTTTGAGCTCTGATAGTGAGCCTTATGGTATCAGAAATTACTGATCAAAATTAAAAACTTGTGCAAAAATGCCCTAGTTGATCGTTGTAAATCCACAATTCTTCATTTTGTTACCTTGTTTTTGAATCCTTCTTTTAAGGAACTAAGTTTTTTGTCTGTTGAGATGCGTAACGAAGTTTTTGTTAGACTGTTCGCACGGCGCTGTAACTAGTTGCAGGTCGCCTAACAAACACATTAAATGTTCCCCAAGCTTATGACCAAACACATGACCACTTCTCACTGCACGACTAAGTGCCTTTTAAACCATTTTTTTATGTATGAAACGAAAAGGGGGGTCGCTCAAATTCAATTGCTTATAAAATCGTCATTTATTATCCGATTTTGATGAACTTTACGGATTTTTGCTAAGAAGGACGATATCTCTATACTGGCATACTTACTTTTTTTTGTGCCGAAGAAATTTTTACCCTTGGGGGTGATTTTATGGGGAAGGGGGGGGAGGGGCAAGTTTTTAAAATAAACTTGTAAAATTCCGGAGCAGTCCTAGTCGAATGCAAAAAACACGAAGTCTCTATCTATTACCGTTTCCGAGATCCTTTCGTTCATACGGACGGCCAGACGGACAGACGGACATGTCTATATCGACTCCTCTATCGCTCCTGACCATAATGGGGGTAACTTTGGGGGGTCTCCGATTATTATTTCTACCTGTTACATACATTTGCACAAAACCAATAGGCTCTTGTACCTTCGGTACAGGGCCTAAAAATGAAACTGTGGTTGATAAGCCAATTGATATAGAAAATGTACAAAAAAAGGTCAATCAAGTTCGATTTTCAGAATTTGCAGATAAATCGCCGGAACCTGAAAACGAAATAACTGCACAAATAAACTATTACAATAATCATATTAAAAACAGAGAATCTGTACCAATTTTAATATTTTGGAAAGAGTGTAATTCCGTACCACTTCTTCAAAAACTTGCCAGACAAGTTCTAAATGTACCAACTTCATCGGCTACGAGCGAGAGAGTATTTTC
The DNA here is from genome assembly GCA_035044805.1 of Leucophenga maculata. Classification (NCBI taxonomy): domain Eukaryota; kingdom Metazoa; phylum Arthropoda; class Insecta; order Diptera; family Drosophilidae; genus Leucophenga; species Leucophenga maculata. The sequence goes on from JAWNNP010000416.1 coordinate 156,670, forward strand.
TGTTTCTAGTAGAATATTAGAAGAAAGACGTACGCGCCTGTTAAGTGAAAACTTTGAAAAAATTTTGTTTTTGAATAAAAATAAAAGCTAAAAAGTAGCTAAGCAACTAAAATGTAACTAAAAAAAATTATCTTTAATATGTACACGATCTTTTCTATAATAATTTTGTATATGTTAAAATTCTTTCCATCATCACATTGTTTAAGTTTGTTTATATGAGTTCATAATAAATGTTAAAATATATTTCATAAACATATGATATAATTATTTAAAAATTAAATTAGTGAACATAAAAAAAAAATTTTTAAAAATCGGGCGAGATGCGGGACCCGCGGGATAATTAAAAAATCGCCGGGATGGGCGAGATCGGGATAAGAGCTTTTTTTCGGAGGCGGGCGGGATCGGGACAAATTTTTTATCCCGCGCCCATCTCTACTTGAAACCAACAGGATTTATGGTCCCCAATAAACGCCAATAAAAATACAAGACATTATCGAAGTTACGGAAACTGAAGACGACTGTACCGAGTAAGAGTGCCAAAATGTAACTTCTGATGAATCAGATATAGAATAATAATTATTGATTACAACTTTTTGCAATAATAAAATCTTCGTTTTAAAAAAAAAATTAAAATAAAAATTAAAATTGCACCTTTCAAAACTTGGCAACCGTCATTCTGGCCAGTTTTTTTAAAGGCAACCCTATATCATCGTATTCGCAATTAAATAGCGCTCATTTTGATATATGGTTTATTTATTAAACAAGGTGAAGGAACCGTTAAAATTGTATCTGTTTATTCGTGGCAACCCAGTAGTTACGCCAGGAAAAAAATAGGCAACCCAACGTTTTTATTTTCTATAGGCTTCATACTTTCGATTGGTATTAATTTTATTCGTTAAACACATGGGTGAAATAATCACTGAAATTCAATTTTTCATTTTTAAATTAATCATCGTCTGGCCAGTAATTTTTTAGGCAACCCACTC
>JAWNNP010000419.1:0-27825 GCA_035044805.1 Leucophenga maculata
TAAACAAAAAACCAGAAGGTTGTACTGGCTGATCAATCCAAAATCTAAACTAAGCTTAGAAAATAAAGTACTATTTTATAAATCAATGTTGAAACCTGCAATTAAAGATGAAATAAGGAACTTAAGCATCAAATATTTGCAAAAAATTGGAAAATCATAGCAACTCGCTGGCTATAAATGAGCTGGCTATACAATAGCGAAGAGATTCGTAGACTCAAAAGAGTACACATTTTAAATTTGCCATATAGACCTCTGTAGTACGTACATATTACTCATGCTCGATCGAGTTCTTAGTTTCGTTTTATTGTTTTGCAAAAATATTATTTAAAATGTATTCATTGATGTTGTGTCTATAAGAGCACAATATATGTTATTTAATTAAGTGTGATTTTAAAATCTATTTAATATCCTAAGATAGCTTGTAGATCAAACTAACAAAAAAAAAACCTGCGAGCCCAGCTCCCAAGCAGGCATAAGGTACGCCTGAACACCAGAAGCTGCTTCACACACGGTTGAAGCCGAGAATAGAAAACAAATATCGTCCGCATATGAGGCGATCAGTGATTTGCTTCTGGAGATGACTAGAGGGATTGGCACAACTGCGGTGAAAATGTAATACAGAAGTGGGCCAAACACACTTCCTTGTGGAACGCCAACTGCCAACGTATGAGGGAGGGACAGCCGTAATACAGTAAGCCTCTCAAGCACCTTGGCGAGAGAAGGAAGAAGGCTGATTGGTAGGTACGACTCAGGGTCGTCCTCCGGCTTACCGGGTTTATGGATCATCAGAACACTTGCCAGCCTCCAGCTGACCGGGTAGTATTGCATCCTAAGTATTGCGTTGAAAATCGATACAATAAAGCTAATCTGTAAAGTTATTTAGTGACCCAAAATTTGTTAGTAATGAATTTTCAACAGGCTTAGTGGTCATTTTACATGATAAACATTTTTTTTTTCTACATTATCCTATTTATTGAATCTCCTTTTCTTAGGACTAACAATAATTAACAATAAATTCTTAAATCTAAACTTAATATGTACTAGCCATCTAGATAGAGGCTAGTAATTTACAGCGGCTCTAAGAATTTATCACTGAGCTTAGTAGGTCATTTCTCCTGAGTCGCGTTGTGTTATTTTGATGAGTGAGAGCTCTTGCGAGTGGGTTTGAGTGGTAATCGAGTTTTTGAGAATAGTTTCGCTTGGTTCGAGCTATTTCAGACTGCACAGTTGGGATATTCAGATCTCTGTGAATACAATCGTTTCGAATGTACCATGGTGCACCATTTATTGTTCTAAGAATTTTAGATTGAGCTCTTTGAATTATTTCCACATTGTTGGCGCTTGCATTGCCCCATAGCTGGGATCCGTATGTCCAAATAGGCTTTATTACTGTGTTAAAAAGCAACACCTTGTAATCCAGATTTGAGGGTGATCGTGAATTAATAAGCCAGTGTAGGGAGTTGGCCTTCAACTTAATTTGTGTTTTCTTCGCTTCAATGTGTTTAAGGTATGTGAGTCGTCTTTCGAGATGGATGCCGAGATGCATGACCTCATTGGCCTGTGGGATCGTAATATTGTTCAGAGTTAGCGTAGGGCAAGTACCTCTATTGAGCATGAATGTAACGTGTTTACTTTTTTGTTCATTGACTTTTATCTGCCAGTTGCCCAGCCACTCTTCGAAATCGATGCAAGTCGACTTGTTGCTTGCATTGGGCATCGGGACCTGCTTAATATTGCAGTATCGTCAGCAAATGTGGATGTTGTGAGGTTGTGGATAATTGGAATATCTGATGTGTATAGCACGTATAGCTTGGGGCCGAGTACGCTACCTTGTGGCACACCAGCTTTGATTTCCGACTCTACTGTTAGAAAATCATTTCGGAGAGGTGCTGAATAGTTCCTATCCGGATATGGATAGGATATGGGTATGGATATGGGTTTGGTTGAAATTGTATTCGTTTGTATTGTGGGTATTCCAATAGATTAAAAATTATAGGAGAGTGATCCGATGACAGATCTGCGAGTAATTGCAAAGTCTATTAGATCCGGTATTTTCATTGGATCTGTTGGCCAGTATGTGGGACTGCATGGTGAGACATAGTCAAGCTTGTTTTGAGTGTTTATGAGTGCTTTATAGAGCTGTTTCCCTTTGGGATTTGAAAGCCGTGATCCCCAATGGGTATGTTTCGCGTTATAATCTCCTGCAGCTAAGAAGCGATCGCCCAATGTGTTAAAAAAGTCTATGAACTGTTTTTCGGTTACAGTAAAACGAGGGGGGCAATAAATTGCCGATAATGTGAGATTGCCAAATTTTGATTGCACATTTATCGAAGTGGCTTGGAGGTAATTGGTTGAGAATCCCTGTAGAGAATAATGTTTTATTCTACTTCTAATGAGTATGCCAGTTCCTTCATGGGCTTTTCCGTCTGGGTGCTTTGTGGCGTAGAATGTGTAACCTGGAACTAGGAAATTGTTTCTGCAAGAAGCATTACGTCTACGTCTTGTTCCTTTAGAAATATCGAGAGTTCGTGTTTGTGTCGAGAAACACCATTGGCATTCCAGAGGCATATATTTAAAGTGCTCATTTTTGGCTTTGTTGGGCTACGAGCATTTTTATCAGTGTATTTTGATTTTGCATTAGTGGTTGCATAGTGTTTTGCATAAATACCATGAATTCCATCATGCTTCCATGCTATTTTGGGGTATGATCTGTGGCTTTTGTGCTGGAACGTCGATGGGAACCGTATGCGGCACGGTTTGTGAATTGGTTTTTTGTGTGGTATTGTGTAATCCTAATTTCAATGCATTTGCAAAGGACACACCGGGTTTTGTTGTGTCTAGGGTATAGGTCTGCGAGGTGCGTGTTATTACCTCTTCGGGGCGAGTGCGTGTTGAAGCGATTCGCTCATTCAGGCGGCTTTTCAGTTCCTTAAAGACTGGGCAGCCCCTATAAACATGCTTGTACATATTTTTCAATTTATTTATCAGTCAAGCGGACTGATGAGATTTCGTTGCTCTTCACTATAATGTTCCAAGTTGTTGCAAATAATTGTCTCTCTTCACATTGATAAATATGTACAAGCATGTTTATCATGTAAAATGACCACTAAGCCTGCTAAAAATTAATTACTAATAAAGATAATCATACACTTCGGCAGAGCCTTCAGGGTGATGCGACATATCCTGTCGTGCCCCGGGGACTTCTTTCGCGGCAGATGGTTTATAGCATCGACAACCTCCTCTACTCTTATAGGCGTGATAGGCAGGTCCATCTGTAAGGGTGTATCAAGAGCCTTTTTTTGTTTTCATCACCTCTTTGAGTAGCCGTCTAGTACATTGACACAAAGCATTATCGTCTGGAAGGTGGGCGCGAATAAATATCCGACGCTGCTGTCTCGTAAGCCGAATCAATTCCCTTGTCTCTTCATCAAGACAACAGAGCATTGAAGGACCCGAATCGCTAACAGCAGGACCCGACAAAGCTGCAGTATCTATGTCCGAGATGTCCTCAGCTCCATATTTATATGGATCAACTCGTCGAGCTTCCTCTGGAACCTCGGAATAGATGAGCGTCTAGAGAGAATACGGTATTTAAGCATAATAGCTATGGATTGAGTACGGGTGTTAATAATTGGCACCAGATGGTCACTACGTAGCTCCCAGTTGTCCGTTATGTTTACCAGACCATCGGGAATGCCTTGGTATAGCGCAAAGTCTAAACAGGGTAGACTTCCTCTGCGACTGCAAGGATAGCGAGTAGGAGAGCCAGTCGCCAGTACTTTCGCTCTGTGAGAGGCTAGGCATTTATATAATAGAATGCCTCTAGAGTTGCTGTTCCGATCACCCCACATCCAGTGCCGAGCGTTCCAATCTCGACAAATTTAAGACTTTCTTCCTACGGAAATAAGTATAACATTGAAGTCGTGAAGCTCAGTTCTGTAGCTTGGCTGGATATATATTGCACATAATGTGGAGTCCACACTTACGGAGGCAAACTGAAATGATCGGTGGACAATGGTAACAAATGGGTAGTGCATAATGGATTTTTTACTAGTACTGCAACCTCTCCTACAGCCCAAGTTACTCTCTGGTACTCTTCCTCTAATGCCGTTGGCATTCCATATAAGAACGCGAAGCGAACTCATTTTGATGCCATTGCGGTAAGGAGATTGAGAATCTGCATCTTAATCAGTTTTTCCATGAGCTTCGACATATTTCTTGTCTCTGATAACTGCTCTGCTGTATCTCTGTTGCAGTTGTTGTCACTCTAATCGAACTTGAGCTGGCCCCGCAGGACTTTCTGCAGTATTGCAGCCGCTAACCATTTAAGTGTAACTAACTAGAGGTGGTAGGCTACGCTATTGACTGTTGGTCACATACAGACTGTTGCTTCACCGGCGGCGCCAGTAAAGTTGTTCAACCTCCAACAGCGGCGACGGCGTCACAGCTGTTGCACTAGCGACCTATTCGCTAGTGTTGCTGGTTCACACTCTGAAATAATAAAATACACACAATATCGAAGCACACAATTTGCTTGATATACACACCAAATCTCGATCCAGGATGAGTAATGAGTCAGCCTTCTTTGCGTTGCGTTCCCGAGCTAAAATCCACACACAACTCCAGTCGAGACGCAGACGCCAATATATATCCACCGATATATGGTCATACGTATATATTCCGCTGTTTAGTCCTCGTTCTAAACTTTATTCTATTATTTGGATTATTGTCCTAAGGTGGTCTGCGTTGCAGATCGCACCAATTATTAGTCTTAAAATTATATATTTAGCCACCTCTGCTTATAATCAAATGACTCAATAATTTTCACTAATAAATACACGCTCTTTATTTGTAACATAAGTCCGATACTCTGAACTATTCACAATTTGTTTAATGTGCCCTGCGACGCAGGTTGCACCAAGTGATATTATTATTAAATGCACTTAATAATAAACAAAACTTAAAAGTATGTATTTAAATGCGTCCAACAACAACATTTAGTTGGAGCATACAAAGCAAGCAAAAAACAGTAGCTCTGCCCACCGCGGCAGAGACCTACAACGCGAGTTAAAGGCGCGGATTCGGAAACGAAACTATTCAAAATACTAGCTCTGCCCACCGCGGCAGAGACTTAAATTAGAGAGCTTGAGGCGGCGGAGACGAAATTGCAACTGTTTTGCTTCTAATGCAAGCGATCACAAAAAAAGTATACAAAATCTATGCAAAAGGTGGTGGGTTATTACAACAACAAAATACTAATAGAGAGAAGTTGCTAACGGAATCTTCTCTCTCGCTTGCTCTTTTCCTTATTCTGTTCTGCTATTTACAAGTTCACAAAATAACAAAAACTTAACCCATTATCGCCCTTTGCGGCGTAAACACATACCATTGTTGAGGTTTGTAACTCTTAATTTGCCGTCTAGAGAGAGAGCAGTTATTCAGCAGAGGCAATTATCATCATTCGTAAGCAAATTTGAGTTTGTGTTGCTAACACCAAGACTCAGCTTTGAGAGACGTTTATTGGCAATATTGCAGTACTTTGTGCCCCAAGCTTGCCAAATCTTCCTTTATCTCGTGATGCAGCGACGAGTGGTGAAGTTTGCGTTTAACCACCCTGTAGGGTTTGTCGTCATCAAGCTGGTAGCTGTAAAACTGGACTTAGAGCTCATCCAGTCGTTTCGCAGTATTCCTATACGTGGCCACTTCCTTAGCATATATGCGTATAGTTCTACCCATATTATTGGTAATGACATATTCACTAGCTATAGCCACAGGAGCAATAGCAGTCTTGAGGTCCTTGAGATCAGTTATATCTGAAAGCTCTATAGGAGCAGGCTTCTTGCTTGAGATCTTCCTCTTCTTCATTCTGCAGACGGGCAGCGGCTTCGATAGTTACATCAGTCACTTGCATTGAGTTGCTTTCCACTACGCTATAGGAAGCAACGTTTGAGGTATTGATTAGTGGGGCCGTGATTGAGCATCCCATAGACGAATATGACACACAGCAAGAAGTCGATAGTGTTGAATCTACAAACGTCACTGCTGTGGTCAGCTGTACATCTGTTGTCTTGACAGCAAGGTCTCCAATAATTCATTGCTGAGATCAACACGGGCTTTACCTGCAGCTTCGTAAATTTGTTGAAAATTGATGGCGCAATTTCCACCGATTAGCTAGTACTGCCTAAAAGTATGTAATGAAAGAGATAAGTAAGGCGACCAAAATTATGCAATATCAATTTTTGCCACACCTAGGACTGCAACCAATTTCTGAAGCTTTTTATCCGTGGGCTTCTTCAACCTCTTTGTTGCAGCTTTCTCTCCGTGGACTTCAACCAATCAGCTAGAGATTTTCTGCGATTGTTTTACTGATTAGCACGCGGTCCCCGTCTGGCGACCGAAGCCACACTTTGCAATTTCTGAAAATATTATTTGCACAATTGTACAGTATTTTCACTACACTATGATTTTTCCAAGACACTGCAATACTAATGTGCCACGTTATTTTTTAGTCTTTTTTTCACAACCGATTCGATCGATTCACAATTGTTCTATTATACATTCCGCGCAGGCATGTGTCACCGCCGAAAGCTCACACAGTACTGTTGAGCTATACACTAGTGTACAAAACTAGTGCAGAAAGAAGAAGAGTTACTTTTTGTTGTTGCGGTTTGTTGCGATGCGAGACCAAAATTTAACCAAATTGTTTTGTTCATTAAAATTGGATTTATTGTATAGGCTTTTAAAATAAATTATTTTTAAACAAGACTCAATGTTATGAAATAAATTATTGCTATTCATGTATGAATGAAGAACCATAATTTTGTAAATATTCGATGGGTTAAAGTTTATGTGTTCCCAGTACATTTTTTTAATGCTTGTGCATTTGATCTATGTGTTTTCATTTGAGTACCCTAATGACTAGTTGTTCAGCATCAAAAAGGCAAAATGCCGCTTGCCCTTCCACAGTTTTTGCAGCGGACCAAAGTCAATTTTCTGTTTTACTAAACCAATTGTTACGGATGTCTGTTTTATTACGGTAGCGTGTAACTTTAAGTCGCAAAGTTTGGCGGACACTGTGCACTTTCAATACACTCTTGTCGCATCGGTCAAGTTAAACTCTGGCAATTAAAGCCACGCATCATGAAATTTTTGTTTATATCAGAGCTCTCAAAAAGTGGTCCCTCTTTTACATGTTGTCAGCAAAAAACCTGTCGCTCACAGACTTAATTCAAAAAGGTTTTGAAAAAACACTCAAACACTGTTTTTGGTCTTCGGTCAACCAACGAGCGGTTTGGCTCGTTGTCTCTGCTCATATGTTTACTTAAGACCCTTTCCATCCTAAAAAATCGGTAAACGGTCTTTTGCGCATGTATGTGTATTGCGTGTGTGGATAAGTAAACAGCAAGTATGCATGAGATTATGCCTATCCCTCTCTCCCTTCCTCCACCATGTTTTGCCAGAGGTAATATGTGTACATAGTGCAAGACGAATTAGTTGCGTTTTTGTTATTTTAGTCGCAATGGATTTGTCATCAGATGTTGATGATGTTACAAGAAAAATTTTTTTTTAAATTAATATGTAAAATAAAATTTAAAAAGAGAATCCATCCTATTAATTTGATATATATATGATATAGATTATTTTGTTGGTCCCATAGGCAGCGTTTTTAAAAACCGCTGCGATCAAATCCTCGTTCATTATGGACATTTTATTTATACGCGTGCGTCCACCAAAACACAAATTGCAACTAAATTTTAACATATTCGGCGCCAAAGCATATACAGAACTCAAATGCAGCAACAACAACAGCTAAACAGCAAGCGATTCAGCTTCATATTCAGTACTGCACCGTTTCATGCTGATTGCTTGCGTTTCGTCTTGATCTTCGTCTTCGCATGCACTGTGAACGAATTCGAGCGAATTCATATAAATCCTTCTGCGCAGTTTTTCGTCTTCAGCTTCGTCTCAGCGCGCACTATGTTTGCAGCCTAAGGCAACAACATAAGGTAAACGCTACAACAACAAAAAATACCTTTTTTTGCGCTGATCAGACGTCCAATGTACTCGATTTGATCTTGCATGAAAATACATTTTTCTTGTTTGCAGCGTTTGCCATTGTCCTTTAAGATTTGTTAAACATGCTATAAATGACAGATGTGTTCATCGAAAGTATAAGCAAGTATTATGATGTCGTCTAAATAATTTCCTTCTATGCCATGTAGAAGTTGTTTCAAATACTTTTGAAATATAATATTGAATAAGTCCAAGTGGTTTACTAATGACCATAATTGATTTTGAGTTATCAACTCCATTTGTAAGTGGGCATCTTTCAAATGTTTTTTCAAAAATATTTATTGTATCATATTCGACAGTAGGTAATGGATATTGCTCTACACAATCTGCTTATTTGCAGGACGTTTATAGTCAACACATATGTGAACCGTCATACTTTGGTGCTAAAACAATGGGTGATGCGCAATTGTTCAATTTAACCGGCTTGAGTATTCCAAACGGTTCATTTTGGGATTTGGGCGAATGGAATTTGTCGAGATTTGTATATCTTCGGAACGGGGTTTGGCTTTAGATAAATATTAGCTTTGAACGATTTTATTGTTTCAAGTGCTGGTTGAAAAGCTTCAGAATATTTGTTACATATCAAATTTACCTTATTTACTTCTGCATCAGATATATTAGCAACTTCTTGTATTTCCAAATGCGTTGAACAAATCAAAACCCAAAAAATTGTTTTCAACAATAACGACAGTGAAATATACTGATATTTGTTTATTGCCACAACGAACCACTGTAGAAAGTTCACCAACCACAGATATTTGCTTTTGAACAGAAATTCGCTTGTACTTTTGTAGCACAGGACAATGTAATTGTCTATTTGTGGGCAAGTTTATTGTGGAAACCGTCGCTCCTGAATCCATTTGAAAAATAATTAGTTGATTTAAAATTTCAATGTTCAGAAAATTCTTGTTATTTTCTGTTTTTATAACACAGTATTAATTGATTTTACGTGTTCACTGACATCAGTTACAGTTTTACGCGATTTTGTATATTTATTTTCGTTTATCTACTCATGAGAGATTCTTGCTTTGCTTTGTTTGACCATGGAAACTGGTGAAAAATGTCCCTTTCGACCACACTTATGGCAAATTGCATTTCTTTGTTTGCAGTTATCTCTTTCGTGCGTCAGATAACAATTTAATTTGTATTTTTGCTTTTTTAGGTTATTGCTAGTCTTTGGCTGTGTGTGTATAACATTAACCGGCATTTCGTTTGTGTTCTTAATCGTATCCACTGATTTTGTTGTTGTCTCATATTACTCTGCGATAAGCAACACATCATTAAAGGTGGGTTTTTGTTCTTGCAACGATGTGGTGTGAACTACGTTGTAGAGCGTATGCATGATCAATTTATCATGTATCATTTCGTCTGTAAAATCTTGAGAGCAACTTTCGCGTGTACATGCAAACTGGCAATCTCTGCATATACCACGAAGCTCAGCTACGTATTCGCGATGTGTCTGCATTCGTTTTATCTCTCTTTTGAAAAAATTATATCTTGCGCTAACTACATGTCGCTATGACTGAAAATGCGTGTTAGCTTGGCAGTTAGCTGTGGATATGTTGGATCGGAAACAATTTGATTACTAAATAATATTCTAACTAATTTATATACTTCTCGGACGAGACAGCGTTGCAAGTCTTCGAGAGGAAGATTCTTCGCAGGATCTTAGGTCCTATTAGAGTCGGCGACGAGTTTAGGTCCCGTATGAACCGCGGGCTGTACGAGCTATTCGATGAGGTTGACATAATCCAGCGTATAAGATTCCAGCGGCTGCACTGGGCTGTGCACCTCATTCGAATGGACGAAAGAGCTCCAGCACGCATGGTTTGCGTAAATCAGCTGATGTTATGGAGTATGCCCTAAATGTTGATTAAGTTACTCTAAATATGAGCCCATGATTGAGTTTCCTTGGTATGGTTGTGAAAAACAGGCACGCAATTTGTTGTCAACTCAGCTTGATTGTTAATTATGGATTCCATGAAGTACTGTGTTTGCTTCATAAGATTTCGAGCGCTTTACTATCCATTTTCTGTGTATATCAATATACGAATAGAAAAGAATAATGAGAATAACGCGATCGTATTTGTATGTTATTTTGCTTTATACTCTTCGCCAGTGAATTGTTCTTGTTGCTAGTTAAGTATATGTGTAAACTGTTAGCTAGTGAGCGAATAAAACACGCGTTTATTCTTTGAGTGCCGACATGAGGCTAACTTTATTGAATTTAATAGAGCAAAAAACGTAGAGTATAACAGCTGATTATAGGGTTGTTAACTTATGCTATTGGTAGTAAAGGTTTCCAAATGTGTACGGATATATAACACATAAAGTACTCCTACACTCAAAACTGTTCAATTATTTTGAGAATACACAGCTGACCATTTAATAGAAACATGGGGTTAATGATCTGATTTATACGAAGGTTTAATGCGAACTAAAACATGAATATACATACATAATATGCTCATACCTAAAATAACAAGGCAGCAGAACGAAAGAGGCGACGCAAATGAAAATGTAAGTGTGTTTGTGCTCGCTCTCTTGTTCATTTGCTTGCTTGTGCAAAATAGAAATATCAACTTATACTGAAAACAACATTTGCAACACTTCTTCTTAAGCTGCATATTTCTAATGCTTCTTTCTTTTTAAAGTTTAACATAAACCAATTGACTTTACGAATTTAAAATGCTTTTGTTTTTTTAGTGTGTTAGCAGCATTTTGCTCAGAAAGAACATATTTCAAGACAATATCATTATTATCAATAATCTCACGAATAAAATGATACTTAAAATCTATAAGTCTCGTACGCTTGTGATGAACATGTTCATCTGCTGACCATCCAATATCTTTGAGAAGGCGGCGGAGGTAGATAGCTTCTCTAGCTTCAGTACTTCTCAATTCAATCATACTTTGCTTTGCTGATTGCCACAAGAAGGAACACTTGGGCGGGTGAATGCATTACCAGAGTAGGATTTTCTGTTTATTTGGTCATTTGCCCAATCCGCATCTACGTACCCTTGTACTGGTTGGCCACACTTGCGATATAGGAACCCTAGTTCTATTACAGTACATCTTTGGCCGATGCTTCATGTTCTTTATGCGGGTTAGCATTAAGCTGTGCCAACTTGCTGACAGCGTGCAAGATGTATGGTCGAGTCGAAATAGCCATGTGCATCAAAGACCCGATGATAGATTGATACCCTGTTGTGTCAACCTTGACGCATTTGTCTTCTTTGCAATTGTCCTTAAAGCCTGGGTAAAGCGGTGTAGACAATGGACGACACTTACTCATACCAAAAGTGTCCAACTTGTTGTCGATATACTGATTTTGCCGCACGGAGATAGCACCTGTCTCGCCATCTCGATATATTTCCATACCTAGGAAATACTTAAGCGGACAACCATCCTGCATATCGAATTTCGTTGAAATCTGCAGCTATAGCCATAAGCATCCTGTTTCGTATTGTATTACCGCCGAAAAGGTTTACCAATAATCTCTTGTCCGCAACTTTTTGCGACAAGTCGGGATTTAAATTGCTCAATTTCACCAGCTTTAATTCTCTTTACGCGATATACCTACTTTGAACCAATTGCTTTTTGCCCACTCGGCAAGTCGACCAATGACCACGTGTCGTTTTCCAGTTGTCTGCATACTGGTTTTTTAATGCTTCTGCTACTGTTTGAGGAACCTCAATATCCTAAGGCTGTGTTAAGGGTGTTATACTGCTTTTTTGCCCTCCTTCGTGCCATTGTACGGATGAGCCCAGGTCTACCTTGACCATGTACTTGTTCTGCTTTGGAATTTTCAACAATACCGCCATCTTGGTCGGCGTCATTGAAGCCATGCAATTCAAACTCCTCCTCTTCAGCGTAGTCTCTACTGCTTTCTTGCTGAGATTGGCGAATAACTGTTTCTTTTTGTGAAACATTTTGTCAAGGTTCTTTGTTAGACTCAAGCCGAATAACTATTGTTGCGAAGTTTTCATGGCTAGTGTCACTATTTTTTTTTGTGACCACTACCTTCTCAATGACTGTTCGCTGCTCCCTTTCGTAAAGATGATAAGTTTTTGCTTTACAAGAGTAACCCACAGAGATGTACTCCCTACCTTTTCGCTGAAATTTCCCTCGTGCAGGATTTTCCAACGCAAACGCTCGCGATCCAAACACTTTTAGATGTTTCACTGAAGGTTTTCGGTCCTTCCAGATTTTAAATGGTGTCAAGCAGTTAATTGCTTTGCTTGGGCATCTATTTCTAAGATATGTTGTAGTCAAGACAGCATCGCCCCACTAGAACTCCTCCAGATAAGCATGTATTTACAAACTCTTTGACGATCATACGATTTGCTCTTTCACACCGTTTTGTTGAGGCGTGTTTGGAACAGTCAATTGCCTTTTTGTGTCACACTCGTTCAAAGTACTGTTAATGGTTAAACTCTTTGCCATTGTCGCTTCTCAAAGCCTTAACTTTCCAGTTTTACATTCGACAAACTTTTATACTGCTTGAACTTCTCCAATATTCGACTTTAGGAGTGCATAAAATAGACAAATATTTTTCGTGAGTATTCGTCAATGAACGTAACAAAATATCTATTGCCGCCTAGCGACCTTACGTTCATTGGGCCGCATACATTAGTATGCACTAAATCCAGAACACTAATTCCAGAACACTCGCACATATTTTGGCTTCATTACACATGTCACATTTTATTTGGGTTCGCATATTCTTTACATTCATACCGTTTACTAAGCCTTTATCATTAATTTCCTTTAAACTTTGGAAATTTAAATAGACAACCCGATTCTGCCATTTCACTGCATCTGAAGAATCATTCATAACAATCAACACATTTTTTTCGGACGGACTAGTGTACAAATATAGATTATTTACAAGCTTTGCTTTCATATACACTTTTTTATTGTCACTCGATTTCATGCTGACACTCTTTTCATCGACACTGTGTCCCTTTGTTTTGTGGCTTTGCTCACAGACATAAAATTCACATTTAACAACGGCACAAATAAGACATCGTTCAACGCAGGGTATACTTAACAGGAGCGCACAGCTTTTCTTCTTCTTTCCAGTGAGTGACATACAGTTTAGTTCGCTTCCGATAGTCAAATGGAAAGGTCGAATCCACGCACGCAAAAGAAACATTGCGTTTGTTTTCCATTACAAGTTGTTATTGGCTCTCTCTTTGTCACCGAGACAACGCTTACGATCCTACCTTGTTAAGTATACCCTGGTTCAGCGTCGGTTTTATACTTTCCGTTATTATTTCAACCGTACCAATACCGGCTGATTCAGCACATTTGTCCGCAGCTAAAAAGATTTTGTCTTTCTGTTCCTTATATGTCACAAACATATCTCTGTTAGAGCACTATTTTTGTTCGTTTCTTTCTGGTTGCTCAGTTTGCAATCAGACGCGCGATGTCCGTACTGTTCACACTAGAAACCGTTTCCTTTGAACTTCCGTTTGTCTCGACTACACGCCTTTTTCTTGGCGCTGCTGCTGTACAGCTTTGATTTACACATGCACGATCTGTTTTCTCTTGTTTGCGTCCCCTTCTTCTAGAAGTTTTATTTTAATGGCGTCAAATGGCGGCAGCGAGTCGTGCGTCTTTATCGCAATAACGAAGTTTACCCACTCGTTTGGTAAAATCAACAACAACATAATGACCTTCAATTCCTTGTTGACTTGAATGACTAATTCGGCCAACTTTTCCAATGTCTCAACAAATGAATTAATATATGCAGCAATATTATCCTCCTCACACATTTTAAAACGCAGTAACTTTTGGTACAATTGCACTTCGCGTATATCTTCGGTGTATGAATACCACGCAATTTATTCCATGCTTCTTCTGTTTTACACTGTTTTATGTGCAATTCAGTGGTTTCACATTGAGGATAATGAGCGCAAGCGCCTTTTGATCGAAAATGTCCTCTGAGCAGCATTTGTATCATCTGTAATACATTTTCCACTTACGAAATTCTACAAATCGGCGTTTGATACGCATTGGTACGCATCAAACGTCATAATTGTCTTCGTGCAATTTTTCTATTGCTCGAACTGTTTTCTAAGAACTATTTTAATTGTTAGTGATCTGATTCATACGAAGGTTTAATGCGAACTATAACATCAATATACATAATATGCTCATACCTAAAAGGACAATGTCGTATTTTAATGTAAAAGAAACGTTGATCTTATGCAGTAAAATGGGGTTCTAGTCTTCACCAAGTGTCTCAAATTCTGTCCGAATCAGAAAAAAGTGGAAAATAATTTGTTCACACCTAAGCTTTCCTTTCCAGAGGCGCATGTTTCAATTTTTTTAAAGTTCGTAAAAAACTTTATTGTTTTGTTTTATTGAAATATTTTTGTTGCTCTGAATTATTGGCTATAATAAGTGGATAGGTTCATAAAATCCTGAGCACTTTTGAATACTAAAAAAAATTTCCCTCTTCGAGACAGCTGGATACGCCCTTACCACTTTTTTATAGACCAGGTAACGTATATTCTCAATCAATATTAAAAGTTGAGTCGATGTAGATATCTATATCTCCGAGCCTATTGTTTAATTTTAGTACTAAAAACATTTTTTTTATAGTAATGAATTTTAAGTCACCGTAAATTGCAAATCCCTCGAAGTTAAAGTTTATTTATTTCCTTATTTATCTATATTGCAGGAAATGACAGAATACAAGACCAGCGGGAAAATTCCTTTGTCTGCGCCATCAATGCAAGCACAGGCTCAAGCGGTGCAAAAGGCTGCATTACTCGCTGCCGCTGCGCAACAACAGCATCACGATGAGCAAAATGACGAAGACGATGGTGAAGCCGATGAAGATGAAAATCAATAGAACTAAGCAACTAAAAAGCGTAACTTAATACTAGACCTTGCAGCCAAACACAAATGCACATTCAAAAAATGGCTGATTGATTTTATTTTTATTTTTAACATAAAAATACCAAATTGTGTACATGTGTGAGTGCTGCTTGGCCATATATCCAAGCGATTACTTTTTATATATTCGATAGTAAAACAAAAAAAAATATTTTCAGAATTCAAGAGTAACACCTTTTTTAAGTTACACACATATTTTAAGCTTATAAATTCAGAAATAATTCTAATTGCATATGTTTTACCGATTCCATAAAAAAAAATTTAGAAACAAGAGGAAGACCGTTCGTTATCCTATAAATGAGTGAAAATCATTTATATTCAATCAATTCTATTCTTGGCTTTAAACTTTTTATATCTTTAAAAGTAATGATTTTTAAATATACCAGTACATATTTTTGCGCAATTTGATAAAATCTTGAAATTAATATTTTAGCAATACTCTGTAGCTATAAGATTTTTTTTGTACTTTTTTTTCTATACCTTTACAGTCTTGTAAAAATAGTAACAAATAAATATATTTTTAGTTAGTATTACGCTTACACAAATGTATTTTATTATGACTGTAAAATTGACTGCCGGGTATAAGAGCGGAATGAACTGCAGGCGCGCCAGCTTCCGTAATTTTGTGCGCGCTGGGGCCATTTGTCTTGAATGCCAAGTACGGAGGGATCTCTCCATACCTGGTCATTCCAACGGGTGCCCGATCCATTCGAATGAGGTGACCAGCCCAATGCAGGCGCTGGAATTTTATGCGCTGGACTATCTAAACTTCATCGAATAGCTCCTATAGCTGGCGGTTCATACGGGATCGAAACTCTTCGTCGAATCTAATAGGACCAAAAATCCTGCAGAGAATCTTCTTTTCAAAGACTTCTAAAGCTCTTTCATCTGTTCCAATCACGGTCCATGCCTCTGCGCCATACAGTAGGACCGCATCTTATAGATCTTCATTTTCATCTTCAGAGAGAGGGCATTGTTTCTAATTTGCTTGCGCAGCCCAAAAAAACATCTGTTTGCAAGCGTGATTCTTCGCCTAATCTCCAGGCTGACCTTGTTGTTGCTGGTTATCTCTGTTCCAAGATAGACGAAGTTTTCTACAACACTAAAATTTAAATCCTTCATCGTCATTGACCACCCAAGTCGCGATGACGGCGTGTGAGAGGACACCAAGTACTTCGTCTTGTCCTCATTCATCACTAGACCCATGAGCCGAGATTGTTTTTCAATCTCTAAGAACGCCTTGCTGACACGCCGTTCCTGCGTACCGATGATATCAATGTTACGGCAAAGTCATGTCAATTGACGCGAGCAGCATCACTTCCATTTGGAAGATTGAGCCCGACCTTTTCTGTTTGTAGGACGAACTCCATCAGCAGATTCTACTCATTGGGTATGCGTTCATCAAACCATATCTTGCATAGATGTTGGTGCATACCACTAACCAATTCTCCGCCGCCGGTCTTGAATAACTCAAATGGCAGCCCATCAGAGCATGCGGCTTTGTTATTTTTAAGCTTTTTAATAACTGAATCGACCTCGTTATGGTCCGGTGGATCTACAATAGCGCCATCATTAACTGGTGGTTCCGGTGTAATTTATTTATCGGCGTAATTTTGTGCTCCATCGCCTCCAAGTGATTCTTGTTTAAAACCTTTATTCAGACGCTAGACCTCTCGATACAATTTTCGCCTTTCTTTCTCCTTTTACTTGCGTCTGAAGATGCGTTTCCCAACTCCTTTACTCTCGATATCGCTCACTAACAGCTCGCGTTGCTCCCGACTGCAGAGTTCGCTTATAGGAAGCGTCCTTCTCTGCAGTATCTTCGCGCCACTCCCTTTCGTACCAAGAATTATTCACAGGTTTTGTATAACCAATGACCTCCTTGGCAGCCCTATCCATGGAGTGGGTGATATGTTTCCACTGTTCACATATATCTTGAGAAGACGGAGTGGTTTCCCGGAGCAGTCGGGAGAGTGTGTTTGAAAAGGCTTCGATGGTCTGTTCCGATTGCAACTTGTCGACATTTATCTTTCGTTGCATGTTCGATCGTGCGGCGTGTACTACGCTGGGCTTAGTGCGTACCTTGGCTGCGACAAGATAGTGGTCTGAGTAGATGTTGGGACCACAACACGCTCGATGTGTGCTTTCCGTCAATCAATACATGATCAATTTAGTTGCGTGTAATTTGATGTGGACTCAGCCATGAAGCCTTGTGGATGTTAAAATCGATTAGACTCTCTTCATTATTGGAAGTAATGTCATGAAGGTTAAGTTTTTCGACTGTTGGACCAAAGATTCCGTCCTTCGCATAATTTTGACATCGTGTTTGGGACAGCGCTCTTATAGACACTCCAAGCGCTCATAAAACTCATCTTTAGCATCGTTATCTTTCTCTTCCGTCGGGGCGGGCACAAATCTTATATTAAAATATTAAGCCTTTATACGTATCGCAGCTATGCGCTCTTCAATAGGCGTGAACCTGGAGACGAAGCCAAGTAGTTTTCTACTCACACTAAACCGAATCCAAATTCGTGCTTACTCTCATGGCATTTAGGGTAGATGTCACAGGATGCTTTTTAGAGCAACCATGCGTTCATCGCATTTCCTAAACTGCAGTGATGTCACTCCTGCATTTTTCGAGGACATCAACCAACTCGATACATGCACCATCCCAATTAAGGGTGTGGACATTCCAGGTGCATATCCGTAAATCGTGGTCCTTATATCGTTTCCGGGCGTCGTCATCATAGAGTTCCATCCTAGATTTCTTTTTCCTCCGTACTCAGTCATACAAAAACGGTCAAAGTAAAAAAAATTGGTAAAGAAGAAATTTGTAGCGAATTTTATAGTCTACAATAAATATAAATACTTTTTTATAAATGCAAATACGATTTGAGTCAATAGACACGAGAAATTTTGTAACCTTTGAGGTTTGTGCAAAAATTTAGCACGATCCGTTTTATTCTGGTTTCACATTAAGGGATCGTTTAAGTATTACGTTACGCAATTTCTGAAGATTTTTGAAAATGCAACATAAAAACCAAGTGACCATTTTAACCTAAAAGTCAAAATTATGTTGCACAAACTACCGGAAGTCGCTTAAATACCTTTCTGATTATAACTCGTAATATTGGGCCCGCCATCTAACGTTTTTTTTTTTTTTTTCAACTACCGGTTATTCCGAGCCTGGCAACACTTAGCTCATGACAGATTTGGCAGAAAGTTGGTATTATTATTCCGCTGAACGAATATGGTTGTGTATACGCTCGAAGAAATTCATATACGCTTGACTTGAAATCGATGCTGATTTTGTGAAAAAAATTCATCTTTTCAGATGAAGCTCATTTTCATCTTGGCTATGTCAACAAGCAAAATTGTCGTATTTGGGGTACGGAGAACCCATACGTAATTGAACAATTGCCGATCCACCCATTACGAGTGACAGTTTGGTGTGGATTTTGGTCCAAAGGCATCATTGGACCATTGTTCTTTGAAAATGAAGAAGGTGATACGGTTACAGTCAATCGGGCCATGTTAATTGAATTTTTGTTCACAACAATTGAAGATGAGGACCTTGGTGACATTTGGTTTCAACAAGATGGCGCTCCGTGCCGCCAAAGATAAGTGTTACGCCAACAAAACCAGAGACAATTGAATCTTCGAATAGGGCTGCACACAGTCGAAAATGTACTCAAAAATTGGACCGACCGTATTGGGTACTGCATGGCTAGCCGTGGGAGCCATATGAATGAAATCATATTCCACTGTTAACCGGAAGGATTGAGCTTTCAAATAAAAAAACAGTTTGAAAAAATCGCTTGTAGTTTTCATTTTATAGAATTTTTTAAAAAAAAAATTATTTGGCGGACCCGATACATGCGTGTATTGTTTATTTTATTTTTACATATTGTTATTAATAAATAATCACACATAATGTAATAAACGTTTTCTTAAGTTTAACATATGTCAAAAAAGGCTCAAATTTGTCATAATAAACTTTTACTATTAATCTTACATTTAATTAGTCCATATTCCCGACTGGGTTCTGTCCTTTCTCTGTCCTTACTTGCATTTTTGGCTTCATCCACCATTCTTCTCATGCATTCTTCTAATTTAGTTTTTTTTTTACTAATAAACTTAAATTAAATAAAATATTCATTTAAACCTTTGACAATGCAATTAGAACGGAAATCTGAATGAAAACGCTTTAGACAAAATAAAATCGAAATCTTAATAAAACAAGTAAAAATAAAATCAGCCATAATTCGAATAAGTTGGTACATATGTAAAAAACAATTCAACTGGAATTACTGCTACTATAGTTACTTTCATACTGGCATCCAGAAGACGAAGAGTATTCCGAAATTGTTAAACCACTTTTTTCAACTTCGTCAAGCCAATCAACATCCTCAGATGATGATTCACTACGGCTCATAATGCCCTCTTTTCTAATGCAAGCGATAAAAAAAATGTAAACAAAATCTATGCAAAAGGTGGTGTTATGGGTTATTACAATAACAAAATACTAATAGAGAGCAGTTACTAACGGAATCTTCTCTCTCGCTTGCTCTTTTTCGTATTCTGTTTTGCTATTTACAAGTTTAAAAAATAACAAAAACAAGTTCTTCAAACTTATCATATAGAATAAACCACGCCTGAGTTCCGAAAAATCACAGTAATGACGTTTGGTGCGACCTGTTCACCAGCATCGGCGCAGTATGTATCGAATGCTGTCAACGCCACTCTGCGTCATCGCTACGTGGACGATTTTGTTCATTGCTACACCACCAAGGAAGAAGATGTTAATATTACAGAACAAGTTGTTTGGATACACAAACTGGGTAGATTTGAGTTAAATCGGTTTATCTCAAACAACTAAGGTATTCGCTGAACGATTTGCAGAATAAACTGACAACAACGTGCTGAGTTTGGATAAAGGTGATGCTGCAGGATGTCAAAAGGTTTTGGGCATGCATTGTATCATCTAATGAAATTGGACTCGTACTTGCATTTGGTAAAATTGATCAACGACTGTTGAAGGGAAGCAGACCACCAGCAAAGCGCGAGTAGTTGAGCATGACAATGTCAGTATTTGATCCATTCGCAATGGCGGCAGAGTATTCAGTAATTACAATGCTCTTGTTGCAGTATGTATGGCGCAAAATAATTGAATGGGAAAAACGGGTTGAAACTTAAGATCTTGAAACATGGAATTGTTGGCTCACACTAATGGCGGATGTTGCTAGAATAAAAGTACCACGCAGCTACGAAAGTGTATTTTTCACCAGCCCAGGAGAATTGCACATATTTGCAGATGCGAGTGAAATGGCATATGCGGCAGTCGGCTATTGGAGGTTTGAAATGGGTATTTCATGGAAACTTTAATTTTACCCTTAAGTTCAATTATCTTGTCATGGCTGCAGCTCTATAACACGGTATAACGACATCAGTTTTCTATAAAAGGCCCGTCTCAAATCAATTGCCCACACGTTTCGTTGTTCTCTCTAATATGTGTCTTGCTCCAAATACACTGCTTGACTTAACATGTCGTTCCACTTTCTCTACTCCCAGTTCTGCATCAGCAATATATCTTCGCACCAACTCTTCCACGTTGTTGTCGCATTCGTCAGTAAAATACAAACTTTTGTTCTCATGGTAACGTTCAAATCGATTTCTTCCATACACGACTCAGCCGGATGACTTCATCTTTCTTGGCAGTCCGAAGTGCATGTTGTTTAAACCAATCAGCAAGACTTGTTTAGCACTATTATATTCTTCGATCGGTATGATTTTCTTGTGTCGGTCTTTTAAATGTTACTCCGACTTATATATTGTTTGCTTTGGCAAACGCAAATTCTTTACAGTTCTGACCCCTATCAAATCATGGATAGTGAAACTACTTGTCCCGAATATAGCAATATCGAACGGCGATGATTGCTCTGTTATTTCATTGTTGCCAAACCAATGTAATGTGAATTGCTTCTTAGGGGTGCTTAACGCAACAGTTTAGCTAACTTCTCGTTCAACAGTGATACAGCAGAGTCCTCGTCAAAGAACGCAATACATTCCATAGTCTTTCCATTTGCGTTATCGTTATCGACAATCGTTGATATCGATCGCCGAACAACTTTATAACCATGCATTTCGTTCGTCATTATTTTTTTCTTTGTCAATTAGAGATTTTATCTTTTGCACGCACTCTCGAACCATTTGTTTGTATTCCTAAACCTCTGCGCGCAAGTCTTCCATTTGTAGCAACATTTGTTGCATCATTTCATGCATGCTTTAATGCAAGTTCTTGGCCGCTTCAATTACTGTTCTATTACAGCTATTGTTGTTCAATGTTGTTCAAAGTACAAATTCAAAATTAATGTAACGGCTTCCATTTTTCTCGACAACAGCCGGATAGTACTGATGTGCAAAAGAAATCGTAAGGCATCTACTTAAACCATGCCAGATAAGGTTCTGCTCGATCAAGCAAGCTATCTTTGGGCTTTATATATTCCGCCGAAGCACACCACTGTCTAATTTTTTCTTTAATAATTTTTCATCTCCTTTCAATTCTTTCCGTAATTTTTTTAATTATTCGTGGACAACATGTTTGGCTAGACCACTGTCCCTTTCTTCAGTTAGAACCTTTATTCTCTATGGAAGTAGGCCAATTTCCTTTATAAGAGTTACTTGAGCCGAATTGTTTGGAGCATTTTTAGTTAAGTTCGAAACAATCGAAGGCATGTGTGGTTCCGTAGACGGAATGTCCAGGCTGCAGTTTTCTCATCATAAGTATCGCTCATTTCCGTTTGATGGAAGTGCTTTCTTTTCCAGCGAGTCCGACAATCAATTCCATAAAACATGAATACGCGTAGGAAGCTAAAGCATCCGAATTCTATAAACGTCTTGCAATCAGCTGATTTAAATCTCAAAACAAAATCGATTCTCTATTTTGGTGCCTTTTCATGCAACTGATTCTTATTAAAAAAAAATTTTCTAAAAGTCAGTTGCATGATTAATATAAAACAATTAAATCAATGCGAATTTATTTATTAAAGAGCTAGCTTAGTAATAAAATTATAGACTAGCTTATTACTTAGCTATGGTAGCAGAGGCCTTCAGCTCCATGGATGTGTGTAGAGATGAGCAATATTTTCCAGTCACAGTTACTTTCGAAGTAGCTCGATTACTCTTCCTTCACTATGGTTCTTTAGAAACGAATCGAAACGATCATGGTGGTTACTCTAGGTACTTTAAGTATCCTTTTATTTCAATATTTTGCTGTTCTATTAACGGGACCTGACAGATTTTGTATTTGTATATATAATTGGCAATTAAACGTTTTTGTGCACAAAATGTCAAAAAAAAGAAAAACTAGTGAGATTTGGGACTTTTTCGTGGCTGTGGATGACAATTTTGCTAAATGCAATATATGCTCGATAAAGTTGTCCTTTAAAACGAGCATTTCCAATTTAAAACGGCATTTGCAGTGCAAACATCCAACTATCGCTCTTCCTTCATCTTCGTCAGTAAGTGAATCAAAAACTCGACCAAATGTAGAAAATATTTCTTAGATTCTATTTGTTTAATCAACTATTCATCAATTGCTCAGGTCAATTTAGTAGACATGCCACTTGCAGTTGAAAGCAGTTCATCTAATACGCCAACTGGAAGCAGTGCAGAAATTAATTCGACAAGTGCCACAAAACCCACAAACCAACCAATTTCTCGACAATCAAAAACGTCATCTTTTTTTAAGCGTTCCACTGAATCAATGTCGAAAGGAACAAATAGACCAATCATTACTTGCCCTATTCATTGAATCGTACCAACCGTTTTGCTTAGTGGAGGAGGAAGCTTTTAAGCAATTTGTAAAGGCACTGAACCCAAACTACGAACTGCCAAGCCGTCATGCAATATCGAGGACTTATATACCAACTCTTTTTGAAAAGTGCAAAAACCCTGTGCGTATAATATTGAATGGAGCCAGTAAGATATGTTTGGCGACTGATTGTTGGACTTCTGTTAATAACGACAGTTATATGGCAGTGACCGCACATTTCATTGATGACATGTTTGGTCTCTATTGCTTGGATGTCCACAAATACTATCGCATCACACAGCTGAAAATTTGGCGTTGGAATTAAATAAAATAGTGTCACATTGGGAAATCAATAGCAAAATTTTATTGGCAGTATCTGACAACGCTGCCAATATTAAATGTGCTATTGAATCCAAACTGAAATGGAAGCATTTCGGTTGTATAGCTCACACTATAAATTTAATTGTCACAAATGCTATAAAATCCAGCAAAGATATAAGGTCGACAATTGAAAAGATTAAAACAATTGTAACCTATTTTAAAAGAAGCAGCATTGCAAATTCCAAATTGATGGAGAATCAGAAAAGCCGAGTTGTTCATAGCCCCTTAAAGCTTTTGCAAGACTCTCCAACACGGTGGAATAGCACTTTTTACATGCTGAAAAGATTTTGCTTACTAGAAGAAACAGTTAGAGCAACAGTGGCATTGCTTAATTCAGATCTTCCTGTGCTTTTAGTAAGTGAATGGGATATGTTAAAAGAGCTATGCCAAGTGTTGAAACCATTTGAAGATGCAACTGTTGCTTTGAGTGGAGAGTTATATCAAACGGCATCAATAGTTATTACTATTATTACTGGCTTCAAGCGTATCCTCGCCATGCTTAAGAAGAAAGGGTTCGATAGTTGTGTTCAAACGGTTCTTGATAGCTTGGAAGTAGAACTCGCAAATCGTGTTGGCAATGTTGTCAATAGTAAAACACTATGGGCAAGCACATTTTGCGATCCACGCTTCAAAAATATTCCAATCGCCGAAGAACACAATTTCGATTCAATGGAGAAATGGTTTATTGGAATTGTTGCTGCCAAAATTACTCAACAAAATTTGCCAAGCACTCAAACCGACATTGTTGAACCTGTTCTGGAATCAGACGAAATGTTTTTGTGGTATGCCTTCGACAAAAAAGCTGCGACAGTTCAACCAACCGGAACAACAACCTCCCGCGCGATTTTGGAAGTGCAAAGATATTTGGAATCAGGCATCATATCTCGGCATGACGATCCTCTCGAATGGTGGAAAAATAATAGGTATATGTACCCGTATATTTCGCTTGTGGCTCAAGAAAAATTAAGCGCATTGAGTACTTCAGTGCCATGCGAACGACTTTTTTCAAAAGCTGGCATCATAATCGACGACCGACGATCTCGATTAAGTACCAGAAAAACGGAAATGCTTTTGTTTTTAAATACTAATTTAAAAGAGACAAATCATTAAAATTAGGTAATAGATTTACACATTTTTTAAAAACGAGCACAAATAATCTTTTTTTTTCTTTTTAGCATTCATTTATGTTTTTAAAGGTAAACAACTACAATGATATGGCTGGACCAGGGTCATCGTAATACTTTATTCTAACAATAGTTTTTTTTATGTATTAGTTATATTTTAATATTTTAGTTTATATTTAAGAAAATAAAGTTAATACTTTTTACCTAGTTTATTCAGTAATTAAGGTAAAAACACCAATGAAATCATTACTTGAATTTATAAATTTTTCTGAAATTTTTCTCTTTTATAAAATAAAAAATTAATGAAAAAAAAAAAATAAAATATATCTTTCTTTTTTTTATCGTAGACTAGCATACCCCCTCCGATTTTGACCAAACATAGCACGACTACTTTTCCCGATCCCATTAACATGTGTAATAAATTTCGTCCCCGTACTTCAAATGGATGCAAAGATATGTTGAATTTTGCTTATCGCTTGTATGGGGGGTGGTGCATAGCCCCCTCCGATTTTGACCAAACATAACACGATTACTTTTCCCGATCCCATTAACATGTGCAATAAATTTCGTCCCCGTATCTCAGATGGATGCAAAAGATATGTTGAATTTTGTTTATCGCTTGTATGGGGGGTGGCGCATAGCCCCCTCCGATATTGACCAAACGTAACACGATTACTTTTCCCGATCCCATTAACATGTGTAATAAATTCCGTCCCTGTACCTCAGATGGATGCAAAGATATGATGAATTTTGTTTATCGCTTGTACGGGGGATTTTGACCAAACCTAACACGATTACATTTCCCGATTCCATTAACATGTGTAATAAATTACGTCTCCGTACCTCAAATGGATGCAAAGATATGATAAATTCTGTTTATCGCTTGTGTGGGGGGTGGGGCACAGCCCCCTCCGATTTTGACCAAACTTTACTCGAACACTCTCCTGAATGAACTGAAGATCGTCTGCTTATTTCAGCTCAATCGGTTGGATGGTTTTGCTTCCTATAAGGATCATACATACATAGATATATACAAGATTCATTTTTATATATATAGATACATAGTTTTAAAGAGCTACGCATTTATAAATATATGAGCAGTGACACCGTCATAGTTTCGAGAACCTGTTCCTAAACTTGTGACCGTGTCACAGTTTCGAGAACCTGTTCCTAAACTTGTGACCGTGTCACAGTTTCGAGAACCTGTTCCTAAACTTGTGACCGTGTCACAGTTTCCATCACCGATTGAACTCACTGTTTTCAAAACTGTGAGCAAATCACAGTTTTGAATAACTGTGATTGCGAAAGAGCAATCACAACTTACACTGTGATTGAAAAATCACGGTTTTACTCATCACTAATTGGAACATAAAAACATATTGAATCTCTTTTTTTTCCTATTTACAAAGCCGTTTCGCATTTCGTATTGACCGCGTTCTGACTTTGTTTGTAACTCTTTTATTTCACTTATCTATTTGTCTTTGGACTGACATATTACTAGATTCTCTTCGAAGGTGCTTGTTTCAATAACCATTATATTTGTGTTTCTGCTTACCGCGTCAACATGTTGCATTCGTTTTCCTGCCCTATGTTCAATTACATGGTCATAATTTTGTAGCTCTAAGGCATACCTCGCTATCCTTGGGTTAAGCTCATTTTTTATTTAACGTAAGCGTTAACGAATTGCAATCCGTGACTATTTTGAATCTACCGCCTTGTAAATATACTCTGAATCTTTGTAAAGCATTTTCTACTGCCAAGGTCTCAAGCTCAAAGCTATGATACCTCGACTCCGTATCTGTGGTTCTTTTTGAATAATAAAAACTGGGTGAAGTTTTCCGTCATCTTTTTTTTTGTAGTAAAATCGACCCAAAACCTATCGCGCTTGCATCGTAATGTAACTCGGTATCATCTTTTGGATTATATAGTGCTAGGATTGGAGATGCAATAAGTTTTTCTTTTAGGCAGTCGAACGTTTTCAATTCGTCTGGTCCGAAACGAAATTTTTTGTTTTTTCGCTTTAGATCTAGATACAGTGGTTTGGCTATTATCGAGGAATCTTTAATGAAACGCCGAAAGTAGAAACATAATCCTAGAAATCTTTGAACCTCATGTACATTACTTGTCACTGGAAATATACTGATTGCTTCTAATCCACTTTCATTTGTTTTTATTCCGTCGCCTGAAATGGTATAACCTAAATATTTTACTTCGGATTTTAGGAATTCACACTTATCTAAACGTAACTCTAGCTTGTTGTCAACTAATCGTTTAAAAACTTCTTTTAATACAGATAAATTTTCTCTAAAATCTTTGGAATCTATATTATGACTTTTTCATTTCGTACCATATCTGGAAAAATTTTATTAATAAATCTCTGGAACGTCGAGGGTGCGTTTTTCAAACCAAATGGCATTCTCAGAAATTCAAATTGACCTAATGGCGTAATAAATGACGTATACTTCTCAGAATCTTTATGCATTGAGAACATGGAAAAATCCATTTTTAAAATCTAACTTTGTGAATATTGTTTTGCCCGACAATCTGTCCAATGAGTCGTCTATTAGTGGAATCGGATAATTATCTTTGACTGTGATCTTATTAAGAACTCTGAAATCAATACACATTCGAACCTCGCCCGTATTTTTCTTTACAAGTACTATAGAAGATACAAACTCTGACTAGCTAACACGTATGTACCCTTTTTCTAAATACTCATCTAGAGTTTTTTGCAACTCCTTTTTTTCTGACTATGACAATCGTCTTGGGGAGTAATTGAATGGCTTCGTATCTTTCAATGTTAATTTCATTTCACATTTAATTTTTGGTTCATCAGGTCGTAGTGGGGAAACATAGCACTCCAATATAATTATCGGTTGTCAGAGAACAGTTGGGAAAATTTATAATTTTCTAGTGTTGATTGTGAAAGTGCGGCTCAAAACAATATTTAATTATTAATTTTAAAGCTAAAAATAATGAAAAAAACATTTTTTTTTTTTTTTATAATTTAAATTTGGATTATGCATACATACATACATCAACATTTAGTTGTAAATAGTGCAGTGTGCTAGAACATATATTGTTCATAATGTCATTATGCTGTATTATTTTTTTCCTCTTTCATTTGTGCAATCATATTGAAGTGCAACATTAACATAAAACCAACAACAATAATACTTAACCTATGCGAAAAAATATATAAACATAACATATTATATATTAACATATAAATACGGTGAAAGAATTGCTGTAGCAAAACAAACAAAATGAATGAAATCGAAAGAGTTGTAAAGTAAAGCAAAATCAATGTGAAAATAAGAGAGATCTAGTGGGTGTATAGTATGTAAAACGGCTTAGTTTCTCTTGCGCATACTCTTTATAATTAATTTTCAGCCTGTTCCTTTACGACGGAAGATATCTTTTGGCGATGGATCGATTATAAAACGAGTGAGTTAATTATGCTCTTTATTTGAATTTGTACAATTACAGCGTGTGCGAAAGGAAGTAATGGCAAAACATTTAAAG
>JAWNNP010000424.1:0-60422 GCA_035044805.1 Leucophenga maculata
TTCCACTGCTCACATACATCTCGAGAAGTCGGAGAGGTTTCCCGGAGCAGTCGGGAGCGTGTGTTTGAAAAGGCTGCGTTGGTATGTTTTGATTGCAGCTTGCAGACGTCTTGCTTTCGTTTCATGTTGGAACGTGTGTCGTACACTACGCTGAGCCTAGTGCGAACCTTGGCTGCGACACGCTCGATGCGTGCCTTCCGTCAATCAAAACGTGATCAATTTGGTTGCAGGTTATTTGATCTGGACTCAGCCATGTAGCCTTGTGGATGTTAAGGTGTTGAAATCTGGTACTAATAACTACCATGTTCCGACCTGAGGCAAAATCGATTAGCCTCTCTCCATTATTGAAGGTAGTGTCGTGAAGGCTAAATTTTCCGACGGTTGGGCCAAAGATTTCTTCCTTCCCAATCTTGGATTTTGACATCGTGTTTGGGACAGCGCTCGTACAGACGTTCCAAGCGCTCATAGAACTCATCTTTATGCGTATCGCGGCTAGACGCTCGTCCACAGGCGTGAACCTAGAGACGGGGCCACGTAGTTTCCTACTCACCACGAAACCACATCCAAGTTCGTGCTTACTCGCATGGCAGCTGTAGTAGATGTCACAGGAGCAACCCTGTGGGATTGCGGTGATGTCAGCCTTGCATCTTTCGACTACATAAACCAGCTGGATATTTGCACCATCCCAATTAAGGGTGCGGACATTCCAGGTGCATATCCTTGATTCATGATCCTTATATCATTTGCGGGGGTCGTCATCATAGGATTCCTTCCGAGGCTTCTAAGTCGTGTTCATTGTAGGTTTGTTTTTAAAGTGGCGGGTTCCAAGCCCACAGCACCAACCCCTAATTAAAGGTGTTATTGATGTGCTGCAAATCTGTTTCCGGTGCTCCTCTAGCACATTTCTCTGATCTACGTAAATATAAATAAATACTTTTAAGTTTTTGTGTGATAAAAGTTTGGTTACTGTTGTTATTACAGCTAAAAATGCAAAGTTTTGTATATTTTACGTCAATCGTAATATTACAAAAAGGTATAAATCGAACCGGTAAAAAGGATAGCCTGGATACAAAAATCGTGTCCATACAGTAATATCTATCTGTCCGAATGAACATCGAGAACTTAGAAGCAGGGATCGAAAATAACTCTTATCGATACAATTTTTAAACGAAAAAAATTGTAAACTAGAAAATGTAGGAAGAGTACTTCCAGTATACCAAACTATTTGTATTTGCGTGACTATATAAATACTAATAAATGTCCAACGAGTTTTTTCGTTGTCAGCCCCTGTAAATTCCAATTTTATTGTTTCAAAAACATACTTAAATATGAAAAAATATAAGAATGTGAAAAATTAAAAAAAAAAAAACTGACTCGAATATTATCAAATATATTTGAGGCTATTATACAAAATTTCAAAAAAATTAAAGTCTCAAAATATCCTTTTTTATTGAACAAAATATGTCTTTCTAAAACTTTTAATAAAAACTTATATTTAAAAACGTCTTTGATAACTCTTTTAAATTTTAAATTATTTATTTGGAGACTAATCAGGATTCCTCGTTATATGTAGATGAATTCAATATTCAAAGTCATTAATAATTATTAATTAATTATAAAAATTAATTATAAATTTATAAATTATAACTATTATTTGCGGACTAATTTAAACAAAGTCTTAAGTAATTGTTATGATATACAGACAGATATACTAAAAATCCTTAAATTACTCTTACAACTGATTTTTTTACATATTCCTCATAAGAGTTACGAGACAATAGTAGTATTCAGTCAACGTAGTAAGTCGTGTCAACGTGGTGGTAAGTCGTGTCAATTATGTAGTACAATACTATACTACAAATAAATGCTCCTTATCGAGTTGAGAAAATTGTTGATTTCTTGTTATTTAAACTAAATAAAATTTGATGTGTCTTACTTCAATTCTAATAAAATATTCCACATAGTTCCATATCGCACCACAAGTAGAGGTAGCCTCGTACAAATCTGTCACTGGTGTAGTAAAAGATTTCATGTATGTTACACTTATACACATTATTGTATCTTACACTAATTTAAATTGAAGGTTCAATGGTAGTACATGGTATCTCGATGTCGAGCACAGTCTACTGCAACGGTATTTGTTGTTCTTATTAGTATTTTAGATTTCTGGCTGATCTCGGATATATATGCTTTATTTTCAAGTACTCTTGTTGATAAGCCACGCCGACTCTTAGAGGTAGACCCCATACAAAACCATCCTCCACATATGTGATTTTGTAAGAAAATTTCAATATTTACGTCAATATCAGCTTAAAAGTTTTATGGTAGCTTATTACGGACACCCGCTTCACATGCACATTAAAAAAGATGTGTCCCTTGACATTTTGGACTAGTAACCATACAAACCATCTGACCAATGATGGGTTGCTGCATTAAAAACCTCTTTATCTAAGACAATGTAAGCTTAGAGAATTTCAACTTCAGTGTTGTAGAAAACTTCGTCTATCTTGGAACAGAGATAACCAGCAACAACAACGTCAGCCTGGAGATCAGGCGAAGAATCACGCTTGCAAACAGATGCTTTTTTGGGCTGAGCAAGCAAATGAGAACTAAAGCCCTTTCTCGACAGACGAAAATCAAGATCTATAAGACGCTGATACTCCCGGTCCTTTTGTATGGTGCAGAGGCATGGACCATGATTGAGTAGGACGAGACAGCGTTGGAAGTCTTCGAGAGGAAGATTCTTCGCAGGATCTTTGGTCCTATTAGAGTCGGCGACGAGTTTAGGCCCCGTATGAACCGCGAGCTGTACGAGCTATTCGATGAGGTTGACATAGTCCAGCGCATAAAATTCCAGCGGCTGCACTGCGCTGGGCACCTCATTCGAATGGATTAAAGAGCTCCAGCTCGCATTGTTTACATGGGGGCCCAAACTTGATTGGTGGAGGCCGACATAGACGACGACTGGGCACTCGATGGAATGACCAGGTATGGAGAGATCTCTCCGTACTTGGCATTCAAAACGACTGGCACCAGCGCGCACAAGATTATGAAGGCTGGAGCGCCTTCCTACCGGTAGACGGTTGACGGCCATATAAGTAAGTGAGTTAGTAACACTGTCCTTAAATATGATGCTTATTTTTGGCGCGATCTGTCATCCTATGTCTTTAAGTCAGTCGACCTCAGTAGCGCTAGGTGATTTTTGTATAGCTTTCATACAAACCCACCGTTCAATTATAAGTTTATGTATGAAATGTTTAAATCAGCTTCTATCGACAGCACAT
Source organism: Leucophenga maculata (assembly GCA_035044805.1). Classification (NCBI taxonomy): domain Eukaryota; kingdom Metazoa; phylum Arthropoda; class Insecta; order Diptera; family Drosophilidae; genus Leucophenga; species Leucophenga maculata. The sequence goes on from JAWNNP010000424.1 coordinate 3,285, forward strand.
TCCCTATTCACATCCTTTTTCTTTGTTTGGAATCTTTTTGTTGATAGTCCGTAAATAGATTGCGGGGTGGTCATTTTGCGGGGTAGGTCATCTTCCGCACTACCTTGTAAGTTATTGAATCATAGCTTAAATGGCCACACACAAGTAAACAAGTTATTGACACACACACATACGACTGAAAAGTGTAATATGCGCACAATAGGTTGCGCAAAAAAACCTAACGCATTCGATCGATGATTCGATAATTTTACTGTTCATTTTTTTTTCATACTCGGCGCCTTATATTAAAATCGATTCATAAGTAGTAAACTCCAATAAACTCATAAAGAGTTAAAGTGATTTCTGTTTTGAAGGTGATCAAAAAATAACCTGCAGATATAAAGGATTTATAAAAAGAGTCAACTGATACTCCAAGTTCTCAACAATGTATTGAAATGTTGCACTCAAATTAAAAATAATTTTAAGTGGTTTGAGACCAAACCTAAAAAATGTTTGTTGGCAGCCAAATTATTTTGCAGAATTAGTTGTGAATAAAAAATTAATTTTACAATTGTTAAAGGTTATTGTCTATTTTATCACCTGCATATATCATCTTTTTTTAATAGAAGGCTTTGTTTTCTTTCAATTTTTCTTTCTACAAACTGTTTTACGATTTCTACTGTTAAAGGAGTACCTTCACAATATTTATCTCCCATCCTTTTCACGGCAGTATTCCAAAGCAATTATTATCGAACATCTCATAAAAGTAGTTTAATATACTTTGTAGAATTATATTAAACTTTCTTAGACTACAAAGGATGGGAGTTTATAAATTTTTAGGTACTGCTCTAACAGTACATAACATCTTATTAAAACTATTTCACTAAATCTAAATCGATTCGACATATACAATAAATATTCTTTATCGGGTCACCTATGTTCTTTTCGATATGTTACTATTATTTGTATATTTCAACAAACCTAATATAACCTGCAACCAATATTTTGTCTGTTGTATAATTATAGTATTCGTAGCGAAGCAAAATGTTTGTTCATTACAAACTTCGTAGCTTAATAAATGTACTGTTCACATATATATATGTGAAAAGTACAAAGAAATCAAGTTAAGTAATCTTGTGTAACCACTTGGCTAAGAACTTATTTCAACTTTGAAGAATAAAAAAATAATTTCTGAAATAAAAAAAAATTTTATTTATTCTAACACTAGCTTTTACCCGCGACTTTGTCCGCGGATCTTCCGATACAAAGTAGCATATCTAATTAATTTTCTTATTTTGCCTCATTTGTGAAACTATACGGGGGTGGTGTACCGCCCCTCTAATTTTGACCAAACTTAACCCGTTTACTTCTCATGATCCTCTTAACATGTATACCAAATTTCATCTCTGTACCTTAAATGGATGCAAAGATATGACAAATTTTGATTGTCGCTTATATGGGGGTTGGGGCAACGCCCCCTCCGATTTTGTCCAAACTTAACAGGTTGACTTCTCCTCATCCTCTTAACATGTATACCAAATTTCATTTCTGTACCTTAAATGAGTGGAAAGATATGACAAATTTTGATTGTCGCTTATATGGGGGGTGGGGCAACACCCCCTCCAATTTTGTCAAAACGTAGCCTATGTTCTCTTCCATCATCCCATCTATCTCCATACCAAAATTCAGACGAATTGGTTGAGCGGTTAAGCCATAAGAGAGGAACATCCATACATATATCCATACATACATCCATACATACATCCATACATACATCCATACATACATCCTTACAAACTTTCGCATGTATAATATTAGTAGGATAGCAGGATTACCCATTCCTTATGTATATTGAGTACAAAAATATTCAGTATTAAAGATATTTATCCAGTATCATCATATTTCGTGATGCACTTTGTTTCTGAACATATTTTACAAGTTTACGCATAACAAATCAGTTATTCCTAATGGATAAAAAAGAGAATTTTAAATAGTATTATAAAAAAAAAACTATTTCAAATTTTGCTTCCTTTTTTAAGTTAACAGCTTAACAGCTGTCACAGGATATTATTACTCTAATCAACGGCAGCGGAAGTGAAGTGGAATGAAAGCAAAAAGATCGAATGGAAAAAGGCCTTAAATTAAAAACCAATTAGCAGCAGCTGTTGTGTCCATCCATGACGACCATCAAGGTCCGGCTTCGTGCTTTTGTAATTCGTCTAATTCGCAATTTGTAATTCGAAAATTTCGTTTCGTTTTTCCGTTCCTCTCTTTCTTTTTCAAACGTGCGTGTGTGTTTATCTTCGTACTTTGCGGTCATTTGGAATGTCTGCCTGTCTGTCTGTTTGTCCGTTTCCGATTTTAGAATGCGACAGCATGTACACCATTGTATTTTAAATAAGTGATACAGAGATAGACGATAGACTGAGTATAATTGATTGAATATGCACTTGGGTATACCCAGCACTTGCTTAACACCTTTCATACTCACGCCCATCTTTCCCTCTAGTTTTATCGTCATCGCGCAAGTCGAAACAATTAAGCTGGCTGATTTCAGCTCAACTTGTACTCGTCAATGTAGGTGTGCATTTGAGAAATGTTTCGCTGGCACGAAATCTCTTTGATTTTCTGAATCTTCAGCTGCAACAATTTACTGAAAACGAATTTGTTGATATTTGGATTTGACTTCAGTGTAGAGCTCGTGTGAACAAGAGATTTCTTAATGGTGTTTGATTCGACTCGATTTGATTTGATTAGATTTGCGTTGAGCTATTAGAGTAGATACAGTACGTTCAGGTATTATCACATACGGAAGCAAGTATATATTCTTACGTTGCGGCTTAAAGACTGGTTTAGTTTTACCACAAATTATTATTGTAGAAATTAAATTATGAACTTATTGTCTATACAATTAATGCTATTGAAATTATGCTGAATTCCAAATTTGATATCTGGAACAGGTCAAAACGCAGTATTTCATTTTGACCAAAAAATAAATATTAGTCATTTAACGACCTTCTCTTATTTTCATTATATCTGTACATATCAGAACAACCGAAATGCTACAAAAGCATGCCTAGTTGCTCTTGAAAAAGCATTCGATAGTGTGTGGTTAAAGGGATTATTGTTCAAACTAATTAAAGATAAATTTCTAATACAATTATGTACTTACCATTATACACAATATGATTCATGAAAACAATTCTACATTAAAAACAAAAACGAAAAGGTGCAAAATTTTAAAATAAACTTGTGAAATTCCGGAGCAATCCTAGTCGAATGCAAAAAACACGAAGTCTCTATCTATTACCGTTTCCGAGATCCTTTCGTTCATACAGACGGACAGACGGACGGACGGACAGACGGACATGGCTATATCGACTCCTCTATCACTCCTGACCATAATGGTGGTAACTTTGGGGGGTCTCCGACCATTATTTCTACCTGTTACATACATTTGCACAAACCCAATAGGCTCTTGTACCTTCGGTACAGGGCCTAAAAATTTCAAGATACAAAACGGACTTTGAATGGCCAAGATTATTTAATTTGTACGTATTAGACAGGCAGGTTTTCTAAAATATCTATTGTGACGATCTTATCATGCTGAAATGAAAACTCCAAGATTGTTTTGGCTCTAAATTTAGCTCTAAAAAACACCTAGATTGGTTAAGGATGTGGTATCGTAAAACATTTATGAGTGTGCATTTGTTAAACTAGCGGAAATCCGAGGTATAAAGGTTGTATAAAATCGGGAAAAGGCAATATGCTTGAGGACATCCTGCTGATGTAGATATGCGACGTGAGTTATATTGAGTGTCTTAGCTTTGAATGTCAAGTAATAGCATTCCAGTTAATTATCTTCGGTTGAAACCGATTTTGACCAGATTACTAATGCTGACAAGAGAATGAACGGTACTGACAAATAGGTCGGAATTTGTTATTTTCGGTAAATGCAGAGAGCTATTCTTTAATAATAATTTCTAAATTTATTCGTCGATAAGAAAGCGGATCATTGCTAGTTGCGTTTTTTGATTGGAATTATTTTTGATTCTTTCCATCTTTGTAGGAAGTATCCGACGTGGAAACATGCATTAATAATGACTGTTAAATATTGCGTACCAGCTCAGGGTAGACGGTAAGCACGTTATTGTTTCAGCCTTCATTTCTGATTTAAAATTTTTTAACAATGCGCCTTGCTCTAGCTGTCCTAATTGTAACTTCATTGGTTTGAGACAAAGCAGTGACCTCTTTAACTAGGCGACTTGCATCATCAACACTTAGACTGTTTGAGGAATTATGATTTAAATCCAACTTTTTAGACGGCAGTAATTTTTAGGCCCTGTGCCGAAGGTACAAGAGCCTATTGGTTTTGTGCAAATGTATGTAACAGGTAGAAATAATGGTCGGAGACCCCCAAAGTTACCCCCATTTTGGTCAGGAGTGATGGAGGAGTCGATATAGACATGTCCGTCTGTCCGTCTGTATGAACGAAAGGATCTCGGAAACGGTAATAGATAGAGACTTCGTGTTTTTTGCATTCAACTAGAACTTCTCCGGAATTTTACAAGTTTATTTTAAAGTTTTACACCTTTACAAACACACATTGCACATTGACAAAGGTCTTTATCATTGTGTCAATACCATTTATATCTACAGTTATTATATAAGATACTCATAGCTTTTCAAATATGAGCTGTGTAAATGGATTCCAGTTCTCATTTTAATCAGTTTAAAAATATTAGTTAAGCAATGTGTCTAGTCAAAGGTGATAGTTGTCATCTGAAGGTAAGCGACCTGGGAATCAGTAAAGAATGACATAAATAAAAATATTAGTTATATTTGTAGTTTGATCCTTAAATTTTATATTAACTTAGTATTAGAAATTGAAACTAGATAATGTTTAATAACTTTTCTTATAATGATCGCAATGCCGCCACCGCTGGCTTCATCTTGGTCTATACATATAGGGGTTTTTATGTTTCATAGAATGTTCACTTTACAGCCACAGCTGATCAATAATCAACATTTCCTTTTTCGAAAATTTTTGCCCAACTCGTTTTTTAAGACGAATGTAATCCAGCCACATTGGGTATTCAGCAAAATTTGCTTGTCCTGCACCTTTACAGTTAATACATTTTACAGGTATAGGAGCAGATAGCCTTTCAAATCTACTACTAGTTCTGTAGTATGAAAACATTTTTATGTATTAATTGATGTTTTTAATTTGTCTAAAAAAACCAAATCATGGAACTATTACTTTTTACATTACAACTAGACATTACATTACATTTTACATTACAATCTAACAATCAATTTGTTCATAAATTAAGGCATATATTGGTGACAGTAGAAAACTTTAAATCTTAATTAGACTATGCCTCCCAATATCTAGATCGTCTGGCTACATCCAGGGGTTTAGTACATTTCAAGTGTCGTACTACATTGCTAGCTAATAGGCTTCTACAAAATTATGACGACGTAATATTTTATGAAATGATGAGATAACGCAAAAAATGTACCTCCTCTTCTACCGTATAGTTACGGTGATTTTAGGCATTTTTAGCGTTCCACGGTGCATTGATGATGTTGCGCAAAACTTTATTTTTAAAACGCGTAATTATTTCAATTGTAATTATGGGGACACACCGCTGTAGACCGTAAGTCTAATTTGCAGTTAAAGTTGAGAGTTTATATTTGAACGCCAATAAGGTAGCTCGATGAAGTAGCAACTTACCTTGGTAAAAATGATTTTTGATGATATTTTCAATTCAGCTTATTGCGCCGAAATCGGCGTAATTTGATCAATCCATATAAAATATTTCATTAGCGTCCAAATCTGTCTACTAAAAGATGTGGTCCCCTACAAAAAGCTAAATTAGTTTGGACATGACCGACTGTCTGGTTGTAAACAACAAGAACTTGGAGGCTATAATAGATGGGGCCATGAAGTTTGTATATTTAATGTCCCTTATATTCTCTTCAGATAGATTGTATTTAATGAACGTACTAACCTCTTTCTAAATCCATAAAAATCTCTTTTCTGAATTTTCCATATGGGTCCAAAATGGACCACTAGAAGGAAAAAGCCCCATACAAATGTGTCCCCGTCCTTGGGTTTTGCAACAAAATTATTTTGCTGTTGAGTTTAGATTGAAATGACAAATTTGGTGTATATTAACTTGAACACTTTAATATGCTTGTTTTATCTACCAGACTGAGCATTTATTTAATAGAACAAATAAACACACACAACAGAAAGAAGCAGTAGATCTTTTGATTTTATACTGCTAGCCACAATGACGACAAAGAGATTATCACTTGGCCTTCCATAAGCTGTCGAGTAATTAAAAGTGAACAACCTACCAGAATGTATTCCAGTAGCATTTATTCGATACAGGAGCATAGAGCACTAGCAAAATACTTCAATATTAAACACTTGTCCCATTGAAGCTCTTCAATGACTTTACTGTAGCGAGTAATGTCTTAGCAACTTATACGTATTGAAAATAATGGCGATGTCGATGAGGCTTACATTTCAAAAAATCCTAGCGTCAGACAACAAAATCACCAATCTAAGGCTCCACAAATTATCCCAAGCAATTCAAAATGTTTTAATATATTTATGTAGAAGTCGGTTTAAAAGGATTTTATAGAAAAAGTAAAATAAAAGAGTAAAATAAATATTTGTGCAGATGGAGCGGATGAAAATAAACAAGAATGGGGTAGTCTGATTTCTATTCTAAAATATTGTTGTATACAATATATTTGTGTGTTTTTGAGTTTAAAGAATCCTTGCGCATTTGTTGAGAGGTTGTGTAGCTACTTTTGGATTATGTAGCTATGTGCATTTTGCATTAAGTTCGATTCAATACAACAATTAGGCTCACTTATAACGAAGACAAACGATTATCCTTTCGGAAAGAAAACCAAATTGAGAAAAAGTTAAGTGTTCGGAAATGCAGGCGGATAAATAATTTAAACACAAACATAGATATAACTGACAACAACGATTAATTACCGGCAACGCACAACTACATGGAACATACAACACTTACAATGATGTAGTAATGGTAATAGCAGTGTTGAAAACGTCGCACAGTGGTCGAAACGGCCTCTCTGGCAGCGAATAATTCGTAACATAAAAAACAAAAACGAAGTATGTGGTATGACATTTTTTTTTTATATTTATGGAATCTTGGTCTAATAAAAATTAGTTTAAAACAAATTTGTTTTTGGAATTTTTGTTGTAATTTGAAACTATATGATTTAGCATACGGTTATTATCTCGCTTAATTATAATAAAAATATACAGTGGTTCCTACTACTCTGTGAGGTGTTTCGTGTCATTGGTCCAGCCTTCTATATATGCATGTATCTACGTGTGCTTGTGTGTTGAAAAGTGGTATCATAGCCAACGTTGTTTTGAAGTGAAACTTCTTTAAAATCGTTGTGATTTAAAACTCGATGAAACGAAATTCGTCACGATAAAGACAGAAACACATAACTGTAGAGATCGAAAATAACTCACTCCACTTTGAGTGGTTTTAAAATAACTGCTATTGTCTGAGAGAAAAAAATAACTCACAAAACACTTTAAGTGGTTTATTTTTGTAGCCAAATTGTTTTGCTCAGGGAGTTACTTTTATTTTCGAATTTTTTTCTGTTTCTGTTTCACAAAGACACTTATTTTTGAGAGAAAAAAAATAAGTGTCTTTGATTAGAGAAAAAAATGTGTAGGTAGAAAATTATCGACATTTGCGATATTTCACTAATATCGATATTTGCATCGATACTATTCCAACTCTAACGCAATAAAGTGTCAAATTTGCAAAATAAAATCAATTCAATAAAACGTGTAACAATGGGTCGTAATTCGGATCAAAAAGTTCGAATTTTTTATAAATATGATGGTGATAACGATAAATCCAAATGCAATGTTTGTAATAGTGTTCTAAAGGAAAAACACATTACAAACTTGAGGCGTAATTTGCAATTAAAGCATCAAGATTTGTATCAAAGTGCGGAAATAGTTGATACAGATCCAAATGAAGTGAAAAGAAAAAAAATTGAAATTTCGTACGACATCAATAAAGATGACTTTACAGGATTGCAGACCATTTGTGCATTTAGACAGCGAAGGGTTTTTGGAAATTGTAAACCCAATCTATAATGGCTCCTATAACATCTCACAATAACATGGATTATGTTAATACGAGAAAACAATCTATCGTGGCTGAAATTAATCATTTTAAGTCACTTACGAAATTCCACTTATGCATTTCCACTTATATTTTTATGATTTCCTTTAACTGTTTTCAGAAAACACTTTGAACATATTTTAAAATTGAAACTGTTATTAACGAACAGATATTTTTTTCTGTTAATGGACAAAACTCAACGTATAACAGAAAAATAGAAAGCAACAGAATAAAACACTGTGAGAAACAAATTGAGTTTGAAATTTATGTGTTTCTCTCAGTGGGAAACATATTGAAAATAAGTGGAGTGAGTTATTTTCGACCTCTACATAAATGGATAGGATTAAGTCGACAAGAGAATAAGTTAAAATACATAAACCATTATTTTATACAAGTATGCTCGGTCTTCTCTTTGTGCGACGCTTAGTAGCGTCTGCTTTGCAAAAACAAATGTCATGGAATTTCATGCGAAAAAGTCTTGGCGCCATCTTGACGCACAAGCAGACCACCACAGGTGTTTTAAATTTAGTGTCTGCTTTGCAAAAACAAATGTGGATGCTTGCCATTGTCTTCGTTGCCATTCACACTTCGTGTATTTAACACAGCAGATGAGCGGGTTTTGCGTATGCACGCGGAGTGGGACTGAACCATTGCTTAATTTTTTGAAAATTGTTGTTGCAAGTGTGTGTGGAATACTAATACTCCTAATACTCCTGATACTCTATACATATCTCAATCTCTTGCAGGCTACTTTTCAGAAGTTTCACTTCTGCCGTGTGTAAATTTTTTTGTTCACGTGTATCGCTTTTGTAAGTAAAGAACAGCGAAATTTTAATTGCTTGCTATCTAGATCGAGGCGCGTTGTTGAAAATGCCTCTTGAGGTATAAATATTTTTTACATCTAATAAAATATTTTGAGGGTATATTGAAATTTTTATACATAGCCACTTCATCTAACGGTAATAGATAGAAACTTCCTTCTTTTTGCATTCGGCTAGGGCTTCGCCGGAATTTTACGAGTTTATTTTAAAGTTTTGACCCTTCCCCATAAAATCCCAGTATAGAAAAATCCCAAAACTTTATCAAAATCGGATAATAAATGACGATTTTATAAGCAATTGAATTTGAATGACCTATGATACTTCCGTCTTCCCTTTTGTTTGCATACATAAAAAAAAAATGTTTCATAGGGCACTTATTCGTAAAGAGAGAAGTGGGAGGAGCAAAATACTTTTCGTTAGTACCATTTTTCTTATTAATTTTCTACCTATTTGTTTTGCACTGCTTGGGCATAAGCTAGGGAAACATAAGTGTTTGTTAGGCAACCTGTTCTGGTACAGGGCCCCTTACAGTCGGCTATGTCCAACTGTAATTTTCTTATTTGTTTTTCTTTTGGTTTTGTTTATGCTATATTACAGCATTTGTAAAAGCAGTGCGGTTATATGTGATTGCTATACTTTGTAAAAGATAAAACAAGTAAGGAAATAACAGTCGGGCGTAACCGACTGTAAGAGGCCCTGTACCAGTGCAGGTCGCCTAACAAACACATTAAATGTTTCCCGAACTTATGACCAAACACATGACCACTTCTCACTGCACGAATACTGCCTTATAAGACTTTTGTTTATGTATGAAATGAAAAGGGGGGTCGTTCAAATTCAATTGCTTATAAAATCGTCATTTATTACCCGATTTTGATGAACTTTCGTGGATTTTGGCTAAGAGGAACGTTATCTCTATACTGGCATGCTCAATTTTGTGTCGAAGAAATTTTTAGCCTTGGGGGTTATTTTATGGGGAAGGGAGGAGGGGCAAAATTTTAAAATAAACTTGTAAAATTCCGGAACAGTCCTACTCGAATGCAAAAAACACGAAATCTCTATCTATTACCGTTTCCGAGATCCTTTCGTTCATACGGACGGCCAGACGGACATGTCTATATCGACTCCTCTTTCACTCTTGACCATAATGGGGGTAACTTTGGGGGGTCTCCGACCATTATTTCTACCTGTTACATACATTTGCACAAAACCAATAGACTCTTGTACCTTCGGTACAGGGCCTAAAAATGAGAAGTTGAGTTAAGCGTAACTAGCTGTAAAAGGCCCTGAACCAGTACAGGTTGCCGCTCGAATTTCCAAGCGTAACAAACACATTAAATATTTCCCTATCTTGCACTATCTTGGGTAACTTTGTGGAGTCTCCGATCATTATTTCTACCTGTTACATACATTTTCACAGAACCAACCTTCGGTTCGGAGCCTAATAATAATGAGAATGAAGGGCACGTTTACGTGCATTCGAGTAGGAATACCCTACATTTAAAAAAAAAAGACCAAATTATTGTATTAATCGTAAGATTCCAGGAGAAAAAACTTTCTACATTAAAACAAGTACATATTTATAATATCATAAAAGAGTTAGCCAGTTATAAACTGGTACAATCCGTTAACCATTACAAGTGTAACCGATTGGTTTCATGAAATAGATGATTTGGTGTCTGTCTTTTTAGTCGGTTATAACATTTAAAAACAAGTAAATTACAGTCGTTCGTAAACGACTATAAGAGGCCATGTACCACTACAGGTCGCCTCAAAAACACATTAAATGTTTCCCTAGCTTATGACCAAGCAGTGCAAAACAAAAAGGTATGAAATTAATAAGAAAAAATGGTACTGATGAAAAGTATTTTGCTTCTTCCACTTCTCACTACAAAATTGGAGGGGACATTGCCTAACCCCTCATATAAGCGAAAACAATTGACATATCCTTGCATCCATTTAAAGAACAGAGATGAAATTTGAAATAATGTTAAGAGGATCAGGGGAACAAAACCTGTTAAGTTAGTTAGTTAAAATCGGAGGGGGCGATAATCTTATTATCTTTCCTAGGAATCAGCATATCCACAGTATAGATAGTATAAAGCATTGCTCCTAATACACTTCGTTGGGGTATACCAGCTTTAATTGGATATTATTGGAAATATTATTCAGAGGACAAACGCGTTCTTTACACGACGATCGTTTATTGTGGACTGACTTAAAGTTACGTTTGACTGCGCGCAGGCAGTCGAGTTTCATGTGTATACAAATAGAGAGAGAGAGTGAGCGCCGTTTGCAGGCAACGACTCACACACATGAAGACATACTGCGTTGTAGGTGTACACAAATTTATTATCTGGATTAGATAAACAATCGAAAGATGAAAAGGCTTAAAATGTATAGAATTAAAGACAATGGAGGAATCCACTAAATCAGAATTGGATTTATATGGTTGGATTTATTACACGAAAATTAGATGGGAGTATAAGACGAAAGCCATCAATAAGTTGACACAATGCTACAACTGTCAACTTTTTGGACAAGGTCACATGCAACGTCAAAACTTCATGTGTCAACTGTGCCGGAAATCACCAACTACTGCCTGCACGTCAACAATGAAAGCACTTTGTGCTAACTGCAAAGGTGACCATCGATCAACGGATCCAAGCTGTCCCTGCCGTGCCTCTTATATATCGCTTCTGCGTAAACGTAAGCCAAACAATTACCATTCTAATAGCAGCTACAATGATACAAGGAGGAAAAACTCTGTAAAGTACTCTAGCGTTAATTACGAATCAAATTATCCCAAGCTTAGTAGCAAGACATCCCGAATTGACGCGCGTAGTTCACATATTACATCGGCTGCATTCAACCGATTGGATAATATACCAACCACTAGCAGTAATATAGCTACAAATAAGCCTTATTGAGTTCCACTACTCAGCCGTCATCAGATGATCTTTTTATTATAGACGAAATAACCTCGCTGACAACTGAACTGCTGCAAAAGTTATGTAGTTGTTACAACAAAAATGAACAATTTAAAGTGATTACACAATTAGCCGTTAAGTACTTATATGTAGGCAAATAATAATCCACTGGAACTCACGTTCCGTCCGCAGCAATAAAAATTAACTCTCTATTTTCTTGTTTAAAATAATATACATGTCTGCCTATTAATTGAAACTTAGTTACCGAATGCTGATAGTTTTAGAATACCAAATATAGAAATGAACGAACTTCCAATAGAGGTGGTTGAGTCGCTTTAGTTTTAATTAACACCTTAAACCATAAAGAAATTTCCATTGTAGATACTCACTTAATAGAAAACATTGGTGTAGAAGTACGTATTAGAGCTCATATAACTTTCATATTGTTTTCTGTTTACATTCCTGGGCAATCAGCTAACTGTTTAAGAAATTTATGCACCCTTTCCAACGATAACATTAAGAACCATTTGAAAGCAGATTTACTTAAGCTAGCACATACTTCTGGTCATTACATGTTAAGTGGTGACCTGAACTGTAGAAATAGACTGTGGTATTGTAGCAGAGGAAACAGTTGTGGTAATATTCTTTGTTACGGATGCTTTTCTACATATGAGTGAGTTAGGTTAGATAGATGAGAGGGGGCATGGCGAAGGTGGACTCGACTAGCTCAATCGAAATGGCGTGGTTTGTGATTCGCACCTACCCTAACTGATCCGCAAGCATAATAAAAGAATGCCATGACTATACAAGTATTGCCGAAAGAAATTAAAAATTTGTGTTATCAGACAAAATGGTTGAGAGAGATGAAAATGTCCTAAATGTCCTTTATCCGTTGAGTTGGTCATGATGGAAAACCAGGAGTGCACTTTTCCCTTCCCATGAAACACCATGGCAAGTACAAACACTCACAATTTGACGTACAAGCCCCTAGATTAGAACGCACACCTAATCACGCTCCGCTACATCCTTTCCCTTAGTCATTCCCCTTTAAAATAGGTATTTAGTAGTTCATGGTAACAAAGCTTATATTAATTTATTAAATTGTTGAAATTCCTATATAAGAAATAATTCATATAATGGATATCAAAGCGGACGAATAGAAATAGAAAATTATATATTCGCGGAACTAGAACTAAACTATCGGTTGATCTTATTATTTTAAATTTAGGCACTCTTCCTTATTTTTACGCTACGATAATATTTAAAATATGAATTGAAAGGAAACTTCTTATAAAAACAAGGGTGAGTATGTCTTAATTAATCCGCAAAACTGTTTTACGACTTCAGTTCATTTTTTTGCATACTTACCCATCAAAATGTGGTACTTAACGTTTGACTGTTTTACAAAATCCTTGCATACATGGTCCGAGGAGTGCGCACTTCCAGTTGATGTATGGAACTAGTTCGAGAAAGTAAATATGATTAGCACAAAAAAAAGAACTAAGAAGTCATACCAGATACTTAACCTCACCATGCTTTTCTTAATTTCTAGATTTTAAAATTACATACATTCCTACATTGAAAAATTATACTCTAGGTGTAGTAACCGGTTTCTTTTAGAAAAAAATAGATTAGGCAATAATAAAAAATTAACCCAGACGATGGTCCTAGAAGTTTGCATCCGATCTCCTCAAGAAATTTAAGTTGGCGGCTTCTTCCAATATGAATACATATATGGATATGTATATACATATATATATTCCACACGCGCGCACTACGTTTGGCGCCTTAAAACCAAATCGATTGAACCGCTACTTCACACATATGCCGACACGCATGTATATAAGCATATGCAGAAATGTATGTACAGTAGAGCGCGGGGTGCTAGCCAACATTAGCTTATGCCGTTAATGGAAGCGGGGTTTGGGAAGCAAGTAGAACATTCTTCGCTTGTCTTTTCTTTTTTTTCCCGACACCTTGTGCACTCTTGAACGTTCAGCAGCAAAAAGAAAGAAAAATCGAGACGAAGCGTCGCTCATCTTCGTACTCGCTACATTGTTTTGGCGAACTAAGCATGTTGCCATACTGCAATTTTCGCGATGCGTTCTGACTTCTAACTCCGCATAAGAAATCCCAACATCTTCAACAACTTTCAAGTCTAGATAAATTCTCCTTCTTGTATCCGAGAGATCCTACATGTGATGATCTGTCTTCGGGTCATTTTCCTGTAATAATTTATAGAGATTAACTTCTCACCCAATACACGTATTAAGACTTATGCACAACACTCTAAAGCCAACTGGACACTTTTTAGGAATATTTTGAATCATGATTTTAATGTAACATACTTGTACTTCGATTTTATGATGCTCCCTATAGTTCAGAAAATTGATGACATGATTGACATGCTTACAACTAAAGTGGCTGAAACATTAGAGAGGGCAGCGCCGCAGATGCCTTGTAAGGAATACTGCCCTAAATTGCCTTACTGTATCACTGAGCTAATCAAAAAGCATAACGCAATTAATCGTCAGTGCATACGTTCACCCTATCTTCAAAGCTCAAATTTACCATTTAAAGAGTCGTTATCTCTATAATGGCATACTTAATTACTGAAGAAATTTTTAGTCTTGATAGGGATTTTATGGGGAAGAGTGGGGACAGGCAAAAGTTTAAATACAATTCCGGTTAAGTCCTAGTCGAATGCAAAATGACCAAAGTCTCTATCTATTACCGTTTCCGAGATCCTGTCGTTCATACGGACGAACAGACGGACATGGCTATATCGGCTCCTCTATCACTCCTGACCATAATGGGATAGTACTTTGGGGGGTCTCCGACCATCATTTCTACCTGTTACATACATTTGCACAAAACCAATAAGCTTTTACGTTTGGCGAGTTGCAGTGTGAGATTGTCAATGTGTTTGTTCCATTTATAGTTTTTGTCTATTATGATTCCAAGTATTTTGAGTGAATCTACGTTTTGCAGGGTAAAGGAGTTAGATCTATCATAGTAATGTTGCAGCATTTTTCCTGCAGATATGCAGATGTTTGCATTTGCTCACTAATAGTGATGCTCCAGAATAATTGCTCCACTGCTTAATATCGAGTTGTAAGAGGTGTATATTAAGGTCATTTTTTTTTTTTGTTTAATTTAAAAATAATTGTGTAATCATAGACATAAGCCATAAATTGACAGTTTTTGTGTTTATCTAATATTTGATTTAGTTTATTGAAATCTATTTCGATCAGGATCACCGATAAGGATGATCCTTGTAGAATTCCATTGTTTAATGGCAGCGAGTTCGAGTATAGATTGTTTACTAATACGGTTATTTTTCTGCTGGTTAGGAAGTTATTTAAGTAGTTTGCTATTCGCGGTCCTATATGTCATTCAATTAGTATGTCTAAGATGCTGTGCATGCCTACTCTGTCGAATGCCTTGGCGAAGTGTAATGAGATAATAGATGCGTGGCTTTTTGTCGAATGGGAGGATGTGATCTGATAGTCTAGCATTGCTAGAGAGTCAGACACTGATTTCACTTTCCTGAAGCCCATTTGACGACTATCTAGTAGCTTTTCATTTGGCTAGCCACCATAGACGTTTCGATATAATTTTATTGAGTAATTTGGCGATACAAGGATTAAGGGAGATAGAGTGGTAAGACTTGATCATGGTCTTGTTCATATTTGGTTATGGTAGGGGTATGATACTGCTAATTTTGAATTGTTGTGGGACTTGTGTGTTAAGGATGTTATTAAAGTGGTTGAGGAGTCTTTGAAGTAGGTTGGGGAAAAGGTTTTTTAGCATCGGATAACTTATTCGGTCTCGTCTTGGAGTTTTCTCTTTTAGCTGTTTGAGAGAGGCTAGCAGCTTGACCATGGTGATGCCTTTTTCTATATTTGATGCTGTTGTAGAGGGGATGAGAGAGGTGGGTATTCTTGTGTTGACTTTTTGTTGCCTAAAGATTATAGTAAAGTTGCTACCTGACGCTGCGTTTGTCCAGTGGGAGCAGAGAGTTTTGGCGATTTCATCTTTACTCATTATTAATTTGGTCGTTAAGGCAATGGAAATTGTGTCTCGTTTTTAAGCCACAAAAGCGGTTAATGTTTGACCGTATTTTTGCATATTATTGTCTAAGTTTAAGTTCTTCAGATAGACCAGCTTTGGTTGATGAGATTGATTTTGATGCTGTTGGGGTGTCCAGTGCATCCATTGCGGTTTCCGTATCTTCGTAAGTTATTATTGTTCTTTGTAAATGGTTGGCATTTGGGGAGTTACTATTGTGAGGTTGAGTGGTGGGCTTACCAGGCAGTTTTTTGAGATTATGTGGTTGTTTAGGCGATTGTTTAGCTGTTACTGTAGAAAATAGGGTGTGTTGATGTAGATGCCGAGTGTGGTATATTCTGGATGCTGTTTTGTGGTCAACTTTTTCAACAATCTTTATAGCGGTGATTCGTTTTGCTCAATGAAGAAGGCGCATGACTTATCTTGTGATTGATTTGATTGTTTGTGTTGATGCAGAATTTTGTATTGGTGCATGTTTCTTTGTCAGCTGTGTGTTGTTAGGCAGAGCAGTTGGTACAAGCTTTGGGTGATTTGCAGGTGGTTGTGGGGTGTCCTAGTCTTAGCCAATTGCGGCATCTAAGTGGAAGTGGGATGTATAGTCAAATATTGACTCATCATCCAATCATATTTACTTCTGGGAGGTTAATCGATGCGAATGTTAGTATGATCAGTTCAGTTTCTTTGGGCGAAGAAAAATATGCTAAACTCTTGGTTAATTCTTCTTTAAAACATAGTTTGCTCTTCATATAGAAAATTCTCCTCCTCCTCTCTTGTAGTCTCGGTATACATCCGATTGAGTTTTACCATTTTCTATAAATTCACGTGATGTTTGCTTTCCCAAAAAGTGTAACGCTTTGCTACGCCCTGCAAGTAATATGGTCTAATTATGTTGTGTCTATGTACATATGTATGTACTAGCTGTTCCCGGCACGCTTTGCTGCGCCCAGTAAAAATTATTTTCATTACACAATATATTTTCCTCCTACTCGACTCCAAGCACTTCTTTACTTCTTCCAGCAATATTCAAAACCGATAAATCAAAAAACTTTATTATATCTTTTAAACTATGAAACTTTATTCTCCTTTCTTAACTTGATTACTTCATCCGATCCCATTAACATGTACACCAAATTTCATCCATATACTTCAAATGGATGGAATAATATATAAAAATGCCAAAGCTTCATTAAAGCATAACTAAAATACAAGTATTATATTTCAATTCACGAATTTAGTGTGTCTATCTGCTTCTTTTGATATCTATTAAACTACATTTAAAATATTCGAAAAATGAACCTTAATATTAGTTAATATATATTTCTTCATTAATACATATCTGAAAAAACACTTACAATCACATATGTATAACTAAACATAATTTTTGTAAAAATATATAAATGTGCAAACTCATCTTAAACTAATGAATAGGAACATACCGATATTAATTTAATAAGAATGAATTTCATATTTTGGTATTTTGCAAATGTAATAAGATATATCAGTTTTTATTTTTTATTTTCTCGATTAAACATTGAGTAATAATGAAGGTTTAAGTTTTTAGTTTTTCTTTCGGTAATGTTTTGAAATGAATTAATAAGTTTTTGTTTTGGGATTTCCTTATATACTTTTGGTAAAGGAAATCATGGTAGGGAGGGTTGAGAGACGAGCTGCAATTTCACCATCAGCATAACCAACAGCGACATCATATTTCTGGGAATCAAATAATTAAATACTATTGTTTCATTAAATAATTACATATTGCAGTTGAGGTATGAGTTATTTCGTTGTACCATTTAAAATTTATTAGGCAGAGGGATCTAAATTTAATATGTACAGGGGTGTGGTTGTGCCAAGGTCAAAAAATCTTCTCTCACGCTGGCTCTTTTTCTATTCTGTTTTGCTAATTTACAAGCTCAAAAAAAAATAATTAAACTTAACATTATTCACATCTGAGGCATATGCATTTCGATTAGTTCAGATCAAACTACAACAGTGAGCGTGAAGGGTATAATAGGTGCGGCTCCCCTGAAGCAAACAATATATATACTTTTTTCCCCCAAAAACAATTTTAACGCTCGTGTTCAAAAATTGCTAAAACTTTTCACAAATGCCAATAAGTGCAGCAAGCGTCTAAGAAGCGAATATATAAACTTGCGGTAAGTTGAAAGTTGCACTCTAAAGACCGCAATGCCATCCGCTAACACAAAACCTGCAAATGCAAACGTTTTGGCTATGGCGTCGCCAAACTATCGAAATAACGTGCAATGTTAGTGAGTCTATAAATTATTATCGAGGTTATACGCATGCAACACAAATTGCAGTTTGCAAAACTAGCACGCGGCAAAATCAATAGAAATCAATTATGTTTCATACTTGTGTACAAGTGAACACGTATATTAGTTTGGAGAACTTCCACACTGCATTTGACATAGTGAGCGAAGTATCGGAGTTTCAATGTTTTCCTTAGTAGTCATGACATTTTTTTGGTACAATGCCTTGACAACAAAGTTATCAGCACTTTTTACTGAATTATATCAAGAAATCTTCTTCCGTAAGCCATTTAATAAATATGGAAGAGAACTCCTAGGTTAAAAATGAAATGCCTATGGTTCTGATGGATAACGTAAGTTAAATTAAAAATTTAAACTACTAACATCGGTATTTTCGGATGCATTATGTGCAGGGATACGCCATTTGAAGCAGCCGTCCATACGAAGCCATTATATTGAGTTTTAAATGATATTGAATGGGCGTAGCATATTAATATGGATACATGATTTGCTTTTGGTCCAAAATAGTTTCTGTAGCGGTATTGAGCCAGATATCTTGTAGTGGTACATTTCACTCGTCTCCTCTAGAATTCAGTTAGTATTTGTTTTAGTTTTCTTTTAGTTTTAAAATCCTTTTGTTAAAATTGTTTTTCCTTTTGTTCGTCACGGAGTGTGGATAACCGCTTAATTTAAACAAAAAAAAATTAAATAACTATTTTGTGGTAATTAAAGGCAGTGAGTAACTGTGACATAATTGAAAATATTATTTTTTTTATCCAATTCAAACTTCTCTTTAGTTAGCCGCAAATTACTCAATATTTAATTTACAAAGAATGAAAAAGGATATTTCGTTTAATTGCAATTTTGATTACATATGTACTATAATAACGTAGATCATATACTTTTAAAAAAATAAAATCCTAAAGTTGTATCACTGCAGGAAACTCACCTAAACGCATTATTTAATATTCCAATTGAAATTAATTTCAAACTGTATAATACCAATACCTCCAAAACTGGATTTGGAGGAGTTAGGTTTTTGGTACATAAATCACTTGAACACAAATTCACTCCAATCAATAGTCAATTTGATTCAATTCAAATCGAAATCATTTCAAAGTTAAAACTTAACATAAACTGCTCATGAACTTTGCTCTGAACGACCTTGAAACATCATTAAGCTGCTTAAATATTCCGACATTAGTCACTGGTGACTTTAAGTCATGGCATACGAAATGGTATACTGATTAACAAATTTATAACTAAATCGAACTATATACTATACAGTGATGGAGATCCCACCCATTTTAGTACGCGAAACACATTGACACACATCGATCTCACTTTCTGCACACCGGAACTGGCAATTCATATATCATGGAAAGCAGACTATTCTGTACTTCGCCATCGACGTAAACCTTAATTTATTACAGAGCTCGCCAATTGGGACGAACTTAGAACTAATTGCAACTGCACACTAATTTTCCAACGAATAGCAAAGATAATAAAAACAAGTAAGGAAATTTCAGTCGGGCGTAACCGACTGTAAGAGGCCTGGTACAAGTTCAGGTCGCCTAACAAACACATTAAATGTTTCCCGAGCTTATGACCAATCACATGACCACTTCTCACTGCGTGAATATGAATGAAAAGAAATGACGATTTTTTGGATTTTTGCTTAGAAGGACGACATCTTTATACTGGTATACAAAATTTTTTTTTGTGCCGAAGAAATTTTTAGCCTTGGTGTATTAAATGCTGAAACTTATGTAAATATTTTATACATAATATAAATACATATGCTGAATATTAATGAATATAAATATATATATATGTATATACATATATATATGTATATATATATATATATATATATATATATATATATATATATATACAACTGCTCAATTTCTCAGTAGCTTCATATTTTGTATAATTTTCACTTTTCTTCTTTAATGATAGTTTTTATGTGTTTTATTTTTCATTTATTTTAATCCCATTCTTAATTCTTTTACAAAATCATCTTTGCTTGGAATCAAAGTGTGAAGAGACTCTGAAATATAAATCCAAAGAGTTAAAATTACTTAAATTAATATTCCGCTTTTTTATTACCAAAAAAATAGGTCGTTAAAGCGTGTATATTGTTTTAAACCTGTCATTCCCTGGCTGCCATCATAATTCATTTGCATGGAGAGTTCCTTCGAAATTAGGTTTTCCAGCTTCTTCGATAGTTTGCTCCCACCTACAATTTGTTGAACAATTGGAATCTGTAAATAGAAACATATTCTTACATATAAAATGTTTTTAAGTGAAAAAGTAAATGCAAATAAATGTCAATATTACTAAACTCACCAATTCATCAAATGAATGTTCCAGTACATTCTCTAATTCCTTTAACTTTTCTATTGAGGAAATTGGAAATAATTTTAATTTGATAAAACCCTGTTTCGCATTTCTAAAATTTGATCTAAAAGAACATTTTGTTTTGCTGCAATTGTTATAAGCTCATCTTGTTGTGCTTGCAAACGGTCTACTTGCTGATGCAAAGCTTACATCTCTTTCAATATATATCTGGCCGGAGACTATCTTTAAAAATATGATATGATTTAATAGCAAAAATTTATGAAATATTTATAAACTTATTTATTTAAATGACATTTGCGCAATTTATATTTGGCCTTGTGGGATTGTACATTTCATCGTCGAAGTCATTTTGTTCGGCAACATTTTCTTTATGAAGATAACTGAGACTGTGAAATAATAATTGTAACACTTTTCCACTTTTTACTTACATGATTTGACTTCTGTAATCACCAGTAAATCCTGCGAAACTGATGACTTTATCAAAAGCACATGTCAAACTTACTTTGATTTACAATAACAACAAAAAAGAAATAGCTTTAGTTATAAACAACTATACGGCGAGTTTAAGAGCTGATGACAGACTACAGTTTTGAGACATTAACGCTTCGCATACCTAGTATTGTAGGGGTTCATGTCTTCATTGTATTCTATAAGAATAAAATGTTCCGGAAATTTTGGCTCTCACAAGTGATAGACTAAGAAGCTGGGTATGATATTAATTGTATATGTGTGCGATGCATAGGTCGCCCTACCATCCACGACCTTCTGCCTCTGCGATGGCAGATAAACGTGAAAAGATATTGCTTATACCCATATCGCCCAAACAGCGCGTAGTTTATGGTTGAACATTCTATCAGAATTAAAAAAAAAATTGTACAAGTATACAGCTGCAGGCTTTACGTAATCCGAAATTCAAATTTTTAGCTATCGACGTCAGATAATGGTGGAACATCTGCTTCCTCAGCACTTTATGAAATGAAACGTTTTTTAGAAGTACAAATTCCGAAAGATGGTAAACTGCCCATTATAACAATATCTATATTATTTATTTGTTCATCTATTAGTTTATCAAATTCGATAATTGTCCAAAAAAAGTTTGACTTTTGAAAAGGAAAATTTCAATTGTCGTTTATCAAGAAAACTCGGATGAAATGAATCGAAGCGACTCCTCCTCCCTCTCCCTACATTCATAACCAGTAGAAAAGCATAAGCGCAACGGAATTCAATTGTTGCAGCCAGAGGAAACTCAAAAGTTCTAGGGCTTCCAGTGGCGCACAATAACCACAACAACAACGACGACTGCCTCTACTGTCTCCCATAACAGGGTGACGTCTACATCTGCGGATCGCTGTAGCCGATGTCTACATGCGCAAATCGACGCCAGAAAATCAGCGTAAAGCATTTGCCAGCTGCAAGGCCTCTAACCCGCCCTCCCAGACGGACTCTATTCATGGCAAGCAAGCAGTATGTTACACTATGCCCAGCGTCAACTGCGAAAGTTTGTTAGGACCCATGTATGGATGGATGTTTGTATAGATATATGAATGTACCAGCTTTTAACCGCGACTTCGTACGCGGATCTTCCGATAAAAAGTAGCATATATAATTACTTTACTTATTTTGCCTCATTTTTGAAACTATAAGGGGGTTGTGTACCGCCCCTCAAATTTAGACCAAACTTAACCCATTTACTTCTCATGATCCTCTTAACATGTATACCAAATGTCATCTCTGTTCCTCAAATGCATGCAAAGATATGACAAATTTTGGGCAACGTCCCCTCCGATTTTGTCCAAACTTAACAGGTTGACTTCTCCTCATTCTCTTTACATGTACACCAAATTTCATCTCTGTACCTTAAATGGATGCAAATATAAGACAAATTTTGATTGTCGCTCATATGGGGGGTGGGGCAACACCCCCTCCGATTTTGTCCAAACCTAACAGGTTGACGTCTCCTCATCCTCTGAACATGTACACAAAATTCTATCTCTGTACTTTAAATGGATGCAAAGATATGACAAATTTTGATTGCCGCTTACATGGGGGTTGGGGCAACACCCCTTCCGATTTTGTGCAAACTTAACAGGTTGACTTCCCTTCATCCTCTTAACATGTATACCGAATTTCATCTCTGTACCTTAAATGGATGCAAAGATATGACAAATTTTGATTGTGGCTTATATGGGGGGTGGGGCAACGCCCCCTCCGATTTTGTCCAAACTTAACAAGTCGACGTCTCCTCATCCTTTTAACATGTACACCAAATTTCATCTATGTACCTTAAATGAATGCAAAGATATGACAAATTTTTGGGGCAACACCCCCTCCGATTTTGTCCAAACTTAACAGGTTGACGTCTCCTCATCCTCTGAACATGTACACCAAATTTTATCTCTGTACCTTAAATGGATGCAAAGATATGACAAATTTTAATTGCCGTTTACATGAGGGTTGGGGCAACACCCCCTCCGATTTTGTGCAAACTTAACAGGTTGACTTCCCTTCATCCTCTTAACATGTATACCAAATTTCATCTCTGTACCTTAAATGGATGCAAAGATATGACAAATTTTGATTGTCGCTTATATGGGGGGTGGGGCAACGCCCCCTTTGATTTTGTCAAAACGTAGCCTATGTTCTTTTCCAACATCCCATCTATCTCTATTCAGACGAATTGGTTGAGCGGTTTAGCCGTAAGAGAGGAATATCCATACATACATCCATACATACAGACAAACTTTCGCATTTATAATATTAGTAGGATGGATGTATGTTTCTCTAAAACCGCTAAGCTAATTGGTATGATTTTTGTTATAGAGATAGAAGGAACGATGAAAAAGAACATAGGCTACTTTTTGACACAATTGCAGGGGGCTTTGCTGCCCCCATATAAGCGAAAAAAAGAATTTGCCATATCGTATGCCGTATCGATTTGAGGTACAGCGATGAAATTCGATAGATATGTTGATGGCATAGAGAGAAGAAATCCTGCTAATTTTGGTTAAAGTCGGTGGGGGAGATGCTCCACGCAGAAGGACACTTCTCTAAATCCATTCAATGTATAATTGGTGCCGAATATGAAACAAGTCGCGATTTTGCTTTGCTTTTTTAAAACGGTGGCATTGGTAATCAGACACAGTCAAAGCAATTACGTGTAAGTCTATACAAACTTTAATTAAAGCCGCGTTCAAAAAATTATGGACGCCATGGTTATATTTGTAAAGTGAAAAATCGATATACAGAGGTTTTTGACACGCACTCTCCCTAAATGAGAGGTTTTCAAAACAGGATCTGTTGGACAGTGTGGATACTATGGATAACATAAAATTAAAATTACAAATAAACTGCAACTAACTTAAACTAGAATATTGCACTTGTTTTATTAGCACTCAATTGGATTTTCCATTTTAAATAATACTTGTATAGCTCAGTCAATGAGCATTGAAGTGAACTTTGAATTTCATTATAGGTGGTGCCTGAAGAATACAGCGCATTGTCATCTGTAAAGGTTGATATAGTACAATTGTACAAATTGTTTGTAACAGGAACATCATAAGTATAGATATTATATAGTAGCGGCCCCAATACTGAACTTTGTGGCATCCCGGCACTTATAGATTTTAAATTTGGTTGAACTCCATTTAGTTCAATATAAAACTGTCTATAGACGAGGAAACTTTGTATGATTAGGAGCAAGTAGACAGGCGTTCTAGTAAGGAACAGTTTATAAATTAAACCGTCATGCCAAACAGTGCCAAAAGCTGCTTGTATGTCTAAGGATACCAATCCAACCAATTTCTTACGATCCAAATTATGCATTACAAATTTTTTAAGCCTAAAACCGAATTGGGTTGGTGGAATAGTTGAATGCAAATCGAGAAGTAAATTTAAAATTTTTTTTAAATATCTTTGAAAAACAGCTTAACTGGCTTATAGGGCGATAGCTTTCAGGTGAATCCGGTGGTTATTCCGGTTTAGGGATGGCAATGATTTTAGCATTTTTCCATTTTTGTGGAAAACATTGCACATAGAAATCAAATTCCACTAAATGCTAAGTTTTTTAAACAAGGATTTGGAATACAATCAGGGCCTGCAGTTTTCTTTGACTTCATGTCTTTAATTTCATCACATGATACAGTTGGAACATTAATCGAATCTTGATCATTCAGAACAGATAAAGATGAACGAACCATGGAAATGGTTTCACTATCTGAAAGAGAATCTATAAGTTTGTGCTTATCTTGAAATATATCACCCTGTAAATCGGTTTTATCGAGATGAATACGTTACACTATTGTAACTTAAAGCTCGGTATGAACAGGTTTCGATTTTTGATGAGTTTTGTTATTTTCCAAACACTTTTAGAATGTCTATCGAGAGTTCAGGTTCATATTATTGTGATTAAATATTTGTTTTTTAATTGTGCGATTAAGCTGGTTAAGTTGAGCTTTATATATAGGCTGCCGATTAATAACGTTGCGCCTTTTAATAAGTTCTAAGGTGCTGTAGGGCATTTTATACCCTATATATACCCTATCTAATATATACCCTATCCGGGGTATTGGGTATGCGTCCGGCACCGACTTTGCGTTTAACTGCCCGTAGTCAACGCACAGCCTCCATGCTCCGGTCTGCTTTTTTACCAACACAATTGGCGCACTGTGAGGTCTCCGGGATGACTCAATGCAGCCGTTCCGGATCAACTCATTCACCTCCTTGTTTATGATTTCCATTATAGCTAGGTACCTCGGGAAGTAACGCTGATTCACCGCTCTGTCCTCCTTCATGGTTATCCGGTGCTCCGTTATTCCCGTGGCTCCCGCCAGTCCCTCAAATTGCTCCAATTCTGCTGGTAAAAAATTCTCAACCAGGCCCACTTCATTCTCCTCCCGGATACATTTTAACGCACATAATTTCATTTCATTCTGCGCCGCTTATTCCGTTTCCTCTGTGTTTCCTGCAACGGTATGACAGGGGCCTGATTTCGATGGCATCGTATCGCATACTGTGTCTCCATGCGGCCCAGTTGGTGGTCCCGCTGAGTCGTTTGTCCCCTTTGTCCACCGCAAATCACCACCGATTCCTCTCCACATTTTAACTCCGTTCCAATATTCTGCAGAAAGTCCAAACCCAATATAATCTCGTCCAGCATGCCCTCCATTCGGAAAAACGTCATCCGCCGTCGCTGCGCTCCAAAGGTTATTGTGAGCACCAACTCTTCCTCAGTAGTTTTACTGTCGTCGAGGTTGACCTTCTATTGCCACTAACGGACCTCCACTCCGACGTAGCACCGGAAGCTTTCCCGACGGTTTACAACAGTCCAGTAGAGTCACCCCACACCGACCACACATCCAACAAAAAAGGTTTTGATGATACCCCCTGCGCCACCTCCTTTCTCCACTCCTGTCCTCATTCAGGATTTCCAGGTCGTCCGCTAGGCTCATCAGCCCCTCCAGGATGGCGAAATCTTGTCGTTTCACTTAGAGTTGTATTTCTTTGAGGCTGTTCCGGTATATCCTATCCAGTTTCTGCTCCGTGGTCACGTCCGAGAGCCTCATCAGGTTCTGTATCCCCAAGGCCCCGTCCGCATAGCCTTGGCATGTGATGCCATTGCCTGTAAGAAGCTCCAATAGTTCATCCACCAAGAGACACCACAGTAGAGGTGATAAAACGCCCCCCTGTGGGCATCCTTTCGTGGATTTGACTATAATTTTTTTATCAGGTAGGCTAGTCTCGACTGTTCTTGAGTCTAGTAACTGTACTGACCATCTGATAAGGTAAGGATCTATACTCCTCTTGTTAAGTGCCCTTGCAACTTCCGTGTGTGATGTATTATCAAAGGCACCTTCGATGTCCATGAAAGCACAAATGGCTGTTCCTTTGTCCTTTATGGCATTACGAATAAGGGTGTCTAGCTGGTATAGGGCAGTTTCAGTGGATCTGCCAGACCTATATGCATGTTGATTTCTGTGAAGTGGTTCCTTAATCAGGTAAACGGTCCTGATGTGGTTATCCACTAGCTTTTCTAAAGTCTTCAGCATAAATGAGGTAAGGCTTATTGGTCTGAAGGACTTAGGTGAGAAGGGGTGCTTCTTGCCCGCCTTCGGGATAAACACCACCTTTGCTTTTCTCCAGCACATCGGTATATAACCGAATGCCAGGCTACTTCTAAACATTTTCAGCATTGGGCCTATTAGAAGGTCTAGTCCCCTCTGTAGTAACGCTGGGAATATTTCGTCGACCCCAAGGGATTTGAAAGGTTTGAATGAGCCGATGGCCCATCTTAGCCTATCTTCCGTACAAATATCACTTCCTAGTTTCCAGTTCACTTTTTCGGTGTTACCCTGCTGCAGGTATTCTGGTGTGTTTCTTGCAGTATGGGGATACATTCTGGAAAATGAGTTTCGAGTAGAAAAAGAGCTTTCTCCATCTGGCTTCTTTAGACAGAGTCCTTGAAGTGTTTTAGTTTTGGAGAAAGCTATAAGTAATCTAATTGCAGGACTTGTATCTGCAATGTTACTGCAAAATTTCCGAAAGTTATCTCTCTTTGCCTTCCGTATATTTTTGTTATATTCAGTAAGACTGGTCGTGTTCTGAGACAAGTGTGCTTAGATTTATTAAATAGGCTCCGTACTATTTTCCTAAGTTTCTCTAAATCCTTGTTCCACCAGGAAGTGTCTTTGACTGACTTCACTTCTAGTCTAGGATTCCTAATGATTTTCTTGAAGCTAGAGCCCCCTGCAATGTCTAATAGTATGATCCTATGATCTGACATGGATGGCTCATCTGATACCCTCGAAACCACATAAGGGCATTGCAGAAGGTGATGTCAATCACCTCTTGCTCTAGTGACAAAGGTAGGAGTATTTACTAAGTTCAATATATTAAGCTCCTTTTGTAGGAGGAATTCTAGTAAGTACTCACCCCTTCTATTTGTATTGGTGCTTCCCCACACAAGGTTGTATGCGTTGGCATCACATCCAATTAAAAGCCGTAGAGTTCTTGTTAGGCAGTGTTGCACCAGTCCCTCCATCTCCTTGGTTGGGGGTTGGTTTGCTCGCCTGGACCCAGTCGCGACCACTTCGTGTAGTCTTCCGCCGATATACAGTTTTAGTTGGATAGCGACCAGATCCTCTGTTAAAAATTCTGAAAGGCAAGTGTATGTAATATCCTTTCTCAGTAAGATACATGTTCTTGGTTAGTCAGATCTGACGTCCCAAATTACCTGCATGTTTTGAGTGCCCAGTCCTCTTATACTTCCTTTATAAATCCAGGGTTCCTGGACTAGCACTAAGCCCAGGTCCTGGCGGTCAACCTGGCGATCATAGCAGATGCTGCTTTCGCATGGTGAAGATTGCAATCATCGTGCTCGCCGTCATGCTGTTATAGCAACGGGCTCATAGGCCCATCGCCCCCGTCCGGAGGGGAGACAGCCTCGTCTTCCGACATTGACGTATCATCGTATAGCGAAGCTATGTTCATGCCGTCGATCGAGTCCAGTACTGCACGTCGTCCTAGGTGTTTTACCCAGCACTTTCATCTTAGGCACCACATCCTTTAACCAGTTAGCCCGACCTGAAGTGGATGCCATTTAAACCTAGCTGTTCTGACCAGCCTCGCATCATGGCAACCATAAGTGCTTCTTCCACCTTGCCCAGGTCTTCCCGGGAAAGGATGACTTCCGGGTAGGAGCATGGAAGAACTGCAATTTTGATGCCCTTCACTTGGTCAGCATAGCTAGGCCCCTCCTTACGGTTTTAGTTGCGTTTAATTGCCCTTGCTCCTCTTGGGCTCCGCCATGTTTGAGGGCGTAATTTGCGCTCTCTTCTTTGGCGCATTGGTGCTGCCCGCTTCTGTCACAGACTGAGCTCTGTGCTCAAGTGCTCTTTCTCTGGCTAGCTCCGGTCTTTGTAGGTATCGAAGGTACCATTTATATCCGGCTCCACTCAGTTCTCTTTTGAGTGGCTCCCCCGGGCCTCAGTTCTCTCTATGCTTTGCTGTGAAGCAGGCTGGACCGCCCTCTGGCTTTGGCCGCTAACAAGACCTTTGCTTGTGGTAGCGGTTTCTGCCTGAGTCCTGGCTAGTACTTGCCGCTCAGCAGGACGCTTGGGCGTTTCATCGCCCCTTGTTCCTCTAGGTGCACTTGCTTCCATAGTGCTCTGAGGAGTTACATTTTTCTTAGGCGTTGACCTTCATAAAAGGTGCTCGTCTTTGACAGTATCATCCAACCTGTCGGCGAGTTGAGAGGCGGTGTTGTCCCGCATAAGTTTTTAATTTTGTTGTTATACATGTAGTTCCCACGAGTGTAGGGGTGCTGAGGTCCACCGTGATATAGCCCCCAATATCACGGCAAGGCCTTAATTACTCCCCGAGGCGGGCAAGTATCGGAGAGGCTCTGTGACCATACAGCCTGAATATACCCCCAGCTGCAAACCTAAACCCAATGAGCACGGTACGCATAACACTCTGGGCTTAAGGCTGGCAAGAAAAACCGCAAAAAATCGTTCCGGAAACTGGTCCATGTATTCCACTGTTAGTTGTTGTATCGATACCAAATCAGTGCACTGTCCGCCAACAATTCTGGCATCACACGTGGTAGAATGTCCATATTTATACCATATGCCTCCGCCAGCTCCTCCACGCGCTCAATGAAAGGCAACGGCTGGGCCCCGCTAAACTTAATGGCCCATTTCCATTGATCCATTAATCCCCCATGGATTTGACCATTGACTGGGCTTCTTGACCTTGTTTCAGCCCTTCTAGCTAGTGACTTCAATGTACTGGCTCTTGCTACTTCCTCTTCAATCGTTGCTCCCTCCGGGTCTTGAACTATGACCTGCGGTAGTCTGGTGTAGAACGATGCAAGTTCCTCCAGACGATCCAATTGTACAGGTTTGAACTCTCCCTGGCTTACGAACTTAGTGACCGCTGTTCGTTTTGTGCCTCTGATGGGTAGGTCAAATTCGCCTAGGAAGTTTTTAGCTCTTCCTTATGGAGCGTATGAATCCTGCCTTTTTTTAACCATTGCAGTATTTAAATTTATTTTACTCCGCTCATTCGCGTGTTGATCTTTAGTTTTACTAAATCTGAATTTCTTCCACCTCTTCAGCTGTTTCAATTTTCCTTAAGGTCCCTGCTCAGGCGCCAATGTAAAGGACTCCCAGTTTATCCGGGTCGAAAGCCAAGATCCGTCTACATATATTTATTGATTAAGACCGTGAGGAAAAGAAAACAGTGTGTTGATAAATTTCGTGCTTTATTCCTTAGAATTTTTACGCCACTACTGATTTGAAACCCAATGTTCAAATCCGTACTTGGAGCCTAATATTCAAATACTTTATTAAATAATTAGCATCTCTACTGATTTAAAACCCAATGTTCAAATCTGTACTTGAAACCCAATGATTTGAAGCCCAATGTTCAAATCCTTATTTGAAGCACAGTGCTCAAATATTTATCTAACTACTCAAGTCAAGTCCCAAAGCCTTTTATATTATTTTCTATGTACGTTCAGCAACAACACTGCTAACAGAATTACTGTACGTCTCGAGTTGCTTTTACCGCTTATTAATAAGGACACCGCTACTTCACAGCCGTCCTGCTGAAATTCAATGTTGGTTTCCCGCCAAATCGACACAAGTGCCGCTATCTCGGTGATTGATCTTTGTCGGTAAGAGGCAAGTCGTACAGTAAGTTCCAAATAATATTCCACTTCTAGCTGCTGCATTTTGTACCTGTCATATTCATTCGTAAAGCATAATGAAACGTCTCCCAGCTGTAACGCTTTCCCTCTTCACGTTTCAACCATTTTATCTGCGTTTAGACATTTTTAATGTTATTGCAAATAAATTATAATGCTGCAAGCACTTAACAGTGTATTCCTTTTTTTGTTCAAAACTTTGCAGTTTGATAAGTCACAGCTTGAACTTTTGATCCACTGACCACCCTGTCCCAGGCTCTGATACCCGATGTAGACAAATCCACTCAGCAATAACGACTTTTGATACTCCAAACGGGTGTGGACAAATCCACACCGATAAAGATAACTTGTGCCGGTGAAATTATCACAATAATTACAGGAAGGTGATCAAATGAGGTTAATAGGTCAGGTGAGTTTGAGACAAGGTGGTCTAATTTAAGGATTTGCTTTGAAACTTGCTGGTATGTAAGTAGACTCTTAGGATAAAAAACTTTGTTTAAGCAGGAAAGATGATGCAAAATGTTTCCCAACTATTTGCTCTACAACAGTACCGGGCCACCTATATATACGGTCCGCTAATTCCAGCTATTTTGAGTAAATCTGACTTATTGCTTAACTTGTGTTTCTTATCATTAAGTGTTTTCTGCGAACCAATGTTTTCAATGAGATGTATATCAATGCAAAATATTTCTTTATGTTTCACTGCGTTACTTATGATAATAGTTACACCGCCTCATCTACTGAAAGAACGATCGTTTCTATACACAGTGTTATTTGGGATAACAAAACGATCTTTAAAAGTTAACCAGGTTTCACTTAGTAAGCAATTATTTAAAAAAATAATAAATTCTGTCTTATTGCTGCGAATAGAACGTGAGTTCCATGTCATAATATTAAGATGTTGTGGATTATTATTTGCAAGCATATAAGTATTTAACAGCTAATTGGGTAATTACTTTAAATTGCTCACTTTTACTAGTGCAAATACTTAACTTTTTGAAGCATCTCAGTAGTAAGGGAATTAATTTTATCAACGGTGAAAAGATCATTCGATGAAGATTTAACTGTAGAGTTCATTAAAATTTCATTATAACCATATACTCCTGAGCGATTACTACTAGTATTTGGAATATCTCCATTCATTCTGAGAGCGTATGAATTTATAGGAGTTTTTTGAACATTTTGTCGATTTTCATTATGAGCAATGTGTGGAATATCGTCTTCATAGTTTGTGTTACTATACACTAGATTGTTGCTTTTCCTTGTTTCGTGATGGATATTGATCGCATTTTCATTGGCACGATCGCTGTTGTTTAAACGTTTACGCAGGAAAGAGAGATAAGAAGCGCGGCGGGGACAGTTCGGATCAGTTGATCGATGTTCTCCCTTGCAATTAGCACATAGTGGTTTGGCTGAAGCAGAACAGGCAGTTGTTGGATGACAGCCAGCACAGTTGGCACAGGAGGTTTTGACGTTGCATTTTTTGGAGCCATGGCCAAAAAGTTGGCAATTTTAGCATTGTGTCAACTTGTCAATCTGCCACCTTACTTTGGTGTGGTTTATGTTGCAATAATTTTGTTTCAACATTTGCAGCGTAACTAATTTGATTTCAAAATATACGACTTACAAAAGTACGCCTTATCCTGAGATTGTTGTCTTTTCAATGGTTTTTACATCCAAACATTTTAAACCAAGGTGGGTTAGCATTTCTTTAACTTCGTTGTTTGGGTATTTATCTAGTCCAGACAACACAGCCTTACATGGTTTTTATTGTTTGGTGTTGTACGAATAAAATTCGCTATTATTTTTTTTAAGCTCATTGCAGGTAGTCGTGTAGTCATTAGCAGAATTTGAATGCCAAAGGAAATAGTTTTTAATGTGTTTACGCCGCAAAGGGCGATAATGGGTTAAGTTTTTTGTTATTTTGTAAATTTGTAAATAGCAGAACAGAATACGAAAAAGAGCAAGCGAGAGAGAAGATTCCGTTAGCAACTTCTCTCTATTAGCATTTGTTATTGAAATAACCCATCACCTTTTGCATAGATTTAGTTTGTTTTGCTTATTGTGATCGCTTGAATTAGAAGCTAATAGTTGCAATTTCGTCTCCGCCGCCTTAAGCTCGCTAATTTAAGTCTCTGCCGCGGTGGGCAGAGCTAGTGTTTCGTTATAGTGAATTTTATTGAATAACACTGCGCCAAACAAATTGTTGTTGTTGGACGCATGTTAAATACACTTTAATTTTTTTTTTATTATTAATTAGTAAATATTAATAATAATTGGTGCAACCTGCGTCGCAGGGCACATTGTACAAAATTGTGGAAGAGTGCCAATTTAGTAATAAACAATATAAATTATTATAAATGGAAAATCAAAGCTTTTTATAAGAAACAATTGTGGCGGTGGCTGAATATAAATTTAAGTAAACAATTGGTGCGATCTGCAACGCAGACCACCTTGGAACCATATTCCGGATATTTGAGTTTAGAGCGAGGACTAAACTACGATCGGAATATATACTTATGTACATATATCGGTGAATATATATTGGCGTCTGCGTCTCGACGGGAGTAATCGGTGGATTTTGAGCTTAAGAACGCAACGCAAAGAAGGCGGACTCATTACTCAACCTGGATCGAACTTTGGTGCGTATAAAAAGTGACTTATTATTTTCAGAGTGTGAACCCAGCAACAATAGTGAATAGGTTGCTAGTGCAACAGCTGTGACGCCGTCGCCGCTGCTGGAGGTTGGAAAGTTTTACTGGCGCCGTCGGTCACTTTAATGCCCTTTTTGGCAGCAAATTTCTTTTCACTTTTCAAATGGGAAAAAAAACTCCGCAGCGTTTATATTTTGGAATTGTTTGAATTTTAATGCAAAAGACGTTTGTCGCCGTTCCGATCGTTATACTAAGAGAGCGAGCCTTAACCTGGCGGCCGCTATTTATAGTAAGAGAAAGTGCATTGGAAAGGACTAAACCGTAAAATAGTGGTTTTCCTTTCCAATGCACTTTGTGTTGCGCGCGGGCATCCACTAAAACGTCTTATATCAAACACATCTGACGCTTGAACGACATCCCGCCGGCCTTGCACTTGTGCAAGCTTGAGTTGGTTGCACATCTGAGCTGCTATTCCGTCGTCGTGTGATCCGTTGCTGCAAACGTATGTGTAAATAGGATAGTGTGTGGGCAGTTGGAGTCATTGAACTCAGCAAAGTTGGAGTCGTTGAACTCACTAGCCGTGGAAGAGTAAAGTCGCAGTCGTCGCGTGTTAACAGTTGCACTTAAAGTTAAATCATATTATAGTTACCTTTAATTAACCTTAAATTAACATACATACTAAATTACGAACTAAACAGTAAATAAACTATTTGCTACTTATGAAATACAATATTCATTGTTTTCTCGTATTACATTTGGGGGCTCAACCGGTCGCACACAGCCCAGTAAAACGTGCTGTAGAACAAAAGAAAAAGCCGGCAAAATATTTGCATTTATGTCATTTTTTTTTAAATAATTGATAACGAAAGTGTTTTTTTTTTTTTAAAAAAACATAATAAGGAGATTAAATAGCGCGGCTTAAGTGTGCGTGAGACAGCAACAAGGAAAAGTAACTGCAGTTCCCAGGCATTCCATGAGTGGGAGAAAACAGTTGATACACACAGGACAGCAAACATATATACGTTCAAGATCGTAAATATTGATGCGTTTCAACAGCTGATGCAGTTGCTGTCAAAAACGAAGGACAGTGGCGTGACTGTTGAAAATTTTGCGAAAATAATTCCAGACTTTAATGGTGAAAAGGGTTGGGAGATTGGGATTCGTTTGCTCAAGTGCACATTGTGTGGAAAGTTGTTGACTGCCATACACCTGGGAATGGCCAACAATGATTCTTGTGTCAAACGGTCCAAGCAACTCACACGTCCGTTAGGACACGTATCTCCTGGGTAGCCTCTGAACATCCGTTCAGAGGTGAGCTAACGTGAGAAGGCGAAGGGGCCCCCTCTCCTTTAAAAAGGGGTTGGTGCGCTGGGCTTGGGACCCGCCACTTTAAAAAGAAACCCCCCAATGAAAACGAATAGAAAGCCTCGGAACGGCCCCTTTGATGACGACCCCCGCAAACGCTATAAGGATCACGATATACGGATATGCACCTGGAATGTCCGCACCCTTAATTGGGATGGTGCAAGTATCCAGCTGGCTGATGTCCTCGAAAAATGCAAGGCTGACATCACCGCAATCCAAGAAATCCGATGGATAGGGCAGGGTTGCTCTAAAAAAGCATCCTGTGACATCTACTACAGCTGCCATGCGAGTAAGCGCGAATTTGGATGTGGTTTCGTGGTGAGTAGGAAACTACGTGGCCTCGTCTCTAGGTTCACACCTGTTGACGAGCGTCTAGCCGCGATACGCATCAAGGCTAAATATTTTTATATTAGCCTGATTTGTGCGCACGCCCCGACGGAAGAGAAAGACGACGATGCTAAAGATGAATTCTATGAGCGCTTGGAACGCCTGTACGAGCGCTGTCCCAAACACGATGTCAAAATCGTGCTTGGCGATTTCAACGCCAAGATTGGGAAGGAAGGAATCTTTGGCCCAACCGTCGGAAAATTTAGCCTTCACGACACTACCTCCAATAATGGAGAGAGGCTAATCGATTTCGCCGCAGGTCGGAACATGGTAGTTAGTAGTACCAGATTTCAACATCTTAACATCCACAAGGCTACATGGCTGAGTCCTGATCAAAAAACATGCAACCAAATTGATCATGTTCTGATTGACGGAAGGCACGCATCGAGCGTGTTGGACGTGCGAACGTTACGTGGTCCCAACATTGACTCGGACCACTATCTTGTCGCAGCCAAGGTACGCACTAGGCTCAGCGTAGTGCATGCCGCACGTTCTAACATGCAACGAAGGCTAGACGTCGGCAAGCTGCAATCAGAGCAGACCGCCACAGCCTTCTCAAACACACTCTCCCGAATGCTCCGGGAAACCTCTCCGATTTCTCGAGATATATGTGAGCAGTGGACACATATTACCCGCTCCAGCGGTCAAGGCTCCAGGATGTCATTGGTTATATAACCTGTGAAGAATTCTTGGTACGACGAGGAGTGTCGCAATGCTACTGCAGAGAAGAACGCTTCCTATCAGCGAACTCTGCAGTCGGGAGCAACGCGAGCTGTTAGAGAGCGATATCGAGAGAAACGGAGAGAGGAGAAACGCCTTTTCAGACGCAAGAAAAAGGAGCAAGAAAGGCGGAGTTTGAGGATGTTGAGATGTTCCGTAACAGAAATGAAGCTCGAAAATTCTACCAAAAGGTCAAGCGTCTGACTGAAGGTTTTAAGCCCGGAGTAACTTTCTGTAAGGATGAGAATGGAAGTCTGGTAACGGATGAACAGGAATCACTGAGATTATGGAGGAGTCATTTCTCCAACCTACTCGGCGATGAAGCGCACAATACCGCCGAAAGAGAAATGACACCGGAACCACCAGTTAATGATGGCACTATTGTAGAGCCACCGGACTATTACGAGGTCGATTCAGTTATTAAAAAGCTGAAAAATAACAAAGCGGCAGGCTCTGATGGGCTGCCAGCTGAGTTATTTAAGACCGGCGGCGAAGAGTTGGTTAGGAGTATGCACCAGCTTTTATGCAAGATATGGTCCGATGAACGCATACCCAATGACTGGAATCTCAGTGTTCTCTGTCCATCTTAAGAAGGAGACCCCGCTGTTTGCGCCAATTCTATAAGACTTTGCGCACTACGGAATAGTCTACTTCCATTGGATATAAGACTTTGTCGGGCGTATTGTGAATAGGCTGAAGCCATATACCGACTCACTGATAGGACGATATCAGTGTGCAGCATTCACGCCAAATCTTGGAAAAGACCCGTGAGTTCAACAAAGACACTCACCACCTATTTGTCGATTACAAAGCCGCTTTCGACACGCCGATAAGAGCGAAGTTCTTCGACGCCCTGTCTGCACTAGGTATCCCGGCAAAGATTGTCCGTCTTTGCATGGCGACGCTATCTAACACACAAAGCGTTGTCAGGGTGGGGAAAAACCTCTCCGACCCCTTTGATACCAAGAGAGGTTTCAGGCAGGGCGATGCTCTATCGTGCGATTTTTTCAATCTCCTGATGGAATACATCCTACGCCAATGCCCGTACATACAGAGTATGTCGGGCTCGATCTTCCAAAAGGAAGTGATGCTGCTCGCTTACGCCGATGACATCGATATCATCGGTACGCAGGAACGGCGAGTCAGCAAGGCGTTCTCGGAGATTGAAAAACAGTCTCGGCTCATGGGTCTAGCGGTGAACGAGGACAAGACGAAGTACTTGGTGTCTTCTCGCACTCCGTCAAGGCGTCTTGGACGGTCAGTGACGATGGAGAATTTCAACTTCAGTGTTGTAGAAAACTTCGTCTATCTCGGAACAGAGATCACCAGCAACAACAACGTCAGCCTGGAGATCAGGCGAAGAATCACGCTTGCAAACAGATGTTTTTTTGGGCTGAGCAAGCAAATGAGAAGTAAAGCCCTCTCTCGACGGACGAAAATAAAGATATATAAGACGCTGATACTCCCGGTCCTACTGTATGGCGCAGAGGCATGGACCGTGATTGAGTCGGATGAGACAGCGTTGGAAGTCTTCGAGAGGAAGATTCTTCGCAGGATCTTTGGTCCTATTAGAGTCGGCGACGAGTTTAGGTCCCGTATGAACCGCGAGCTGTACGAGCTATTCAATGAGGTGGACATAGTCCAGCGCATAAAATTCCAGCGGCTGCACTGGGCTGGGCACCTCATTCGAATGGACGAAGGAGCTCCAGCACGCATGGTGTACATGGGGGGCCCAAACTTGATTGGTGGACGCCGACATAGAGGACGACCGGGCACTCGATGGAATGACCAGGTATGGAGAGATCTCTCCGTACTTGGCATTCAGAACGACTGGCGCCAGCGCGCACAGGATTATGGAGGCTGGCGCGCTTTCCTGGACGCGGCCATGACCGGTAGACGGTTGACGGCCATTTAAGTAATGGTGAAAATATACCTGTGGATCATTGGTTTAAGAATGTTGAACTCAATGCTGATGCTTGCGGCCTGAATGAAAAACAAAAATATGTGTAAGCTCGCGCGAAAATGTCCGGTACAGCACAATTATTTTTGGAGTTGACTTTATGAGATTGGGAGATTGGGATTCGTTTGCTCAAGTGCACATTGTGTGGAAAATTGTTGACTGCCATTCACCTGGGAATGGCCAACAATGATTCTTGTGTCAAACGGTCCAAGCAACTCACACGTCCGTTAGGACACATATCTCCTGGGTAGCCTCTGAACATCCCTTTAGAGGTGAGCTAACGTGAAAAGGCGAAGGGGCCCTCTCCTTTAAAAAGAGGTTGGTGCGCTGGGCTTGGGACCCACCACTTTAAAAAAAAAAACCCCAATGAAAACGAAAAGAAAGCCTCGGAAGGACCCCTTTGATGACGACCCCGGAACACGATACAAGGATCATGATTTGAGGATATGCACCTGGAATGTCCGCACCCTTAATTGGGATGGTGCAAATATCCAGCGGGTTGAATCCTCGAAAAGTTCAAGGCTGACATCACCGCAATACAAGAAATCCGATGGTTAGGACAGGGTTGCTCTAAAAAAGCATCCTGTGACATCTACTACAGCTGCCATGCGAGCAAGCACGAATTTGGATGTGATTACGATACGCGCTGTCCCAAACACGGTGTCAAAATCGTGCTTGGCGATTTCAATGCCAAGATTGGGAAGAAAGGAATCTTTGGCCCAACCGTCGGAAAATTTAGCCTTCACGATACTACCTCCAATAATGGAGAGAGGCTAATCGATTTCGCCGCAGGTCGGAACATGGTAGTTAGTACTACCAGATTTCAACATCTTAACATCCACAGGGGTACATGGCTGAGTCCTGATCAAAAAACACGCAACCAAATTGATCATGTTCTGATTGACGGAAGGCACGCATCGAGCGTGTTGGACGTGCGAACGTTACGTGGTCCCAACATTGACTCGGACCACTATCTTGTCGCAGCCAAGGTACGCACTAGGCTCAGCGTAGTGCACGCCGCACGTTCCAACATGCAACGAAAGCTAGACGTCTTCAAGCTGCAATCATAACAGACTACCGCAGCCTTCTCAAACACACTCTCCCGACTGCTCCGGGAAACCTCTCCGATTTCTCGAGATATATGTCAGCAGTGGAAACATATCACCCGCTCCATGGATAGGGCTGCCAAGGATGTCATTGGTTATACAAAACCTGTGAAGAATTCTTGGTACGACGAGGAGTGTCGCAATGCTACTGCAGAGAAGAACGCTTTCTATCAGCGAACTCTGCAGTCGGGAGCAACGCGAGCTGTTAGAGAGCGATATCGAGTGAAACGGAGAGAGGAGAAACGCCTTTTCAGACGCAAGAAAA
This sequence comes from Leucophenga maculata, assembly GCA_035044805.1. Lineage (NCBI taxonomy): Eukaryota > Metazoa > Arthropoda > Insecta > Diptera > Drosophilidae > Leucophenga > Leucophenga maculata. The sequence continues at coordinate 42,081 of JAWNNP010000424.1, forward strand.
AGGAGAAAGAAAGGCGGGAGTTTGAGGATGTTGAGATGTTCCGTAACAGAAATGAAGCTCGAAAATTCTACCAAAAGGTCAAGCGTCTGACTAAAGGTTTTAAGCCCGGAGTAACTTTCTGTAAGGATAAGAATGGAAATCTGGTAACGGATGAACAGGAATCACTGAGATTATGGAGGAGTCATTTCTCCAACCTACTCGGAGGCGATGAAGCGCACAATACCGCCGATGGAGAAATGACACCGGAACCACCAGTTAATGATGGCACTATTGTAGAGCCACCGGACTATAACGAGGTCCATTCAGTTATTAAAAAGCTGAAAAATAACAAAGCGGCAGACTCTGATGGGCTGCCAGCTGAGTTATTTAAGACCGGCGGCGAAGAGTTGGTTAGGAGTATGCACCAGCTTTTATGCAAGATATGGTCCGATGAACGCATACCCAATGACTGGAATCTCAGTGTTCTATGTCCTATCTTTAGGAAAGGAGACACCGCTGTTTGCGCCAACTACCGCGGAATAAGTCTCCTTTCCATTGGATATAAGACTCTGTCGGGCGTATTGTGTAATAGGCTGAAGCCATATACCGACTCACTGATAGGACGATATCAGTGTGGCTTTAGAACGAAAAGGTCGACCAGAGACCAAATATTCACATTACGCCAAATCTGGGAAAAGACCCGTGAGTTCAACAAAGACACTCACCACCTATTTGTCGATTACAAAGCCGCTTTCGACACGCCGATAAGAGCGAAGTTCTTCGACGCCCAGTCTGCACTAGGTATCCCGGCAAAGATTGTCCGTCGTTGCATGGCGACGCTATCTAATACACAAAGCGTTGTCAGGGTGGGGAAAAACCTCTCCGACCCCTTTGATACCAAGAGAGGTTTCAGGCAGAGCGATGCTCTATCGTGCGATTTTTCAATATCCTGATGGAATACATCCTACTCCAATGCCCGTACATACAGAGTATGTCGAGCTCGATCTTCCAAAAGGAAGTGATGCTGCTCTCTTACGCCGATGACATCGATATCATCGGTACGCAGGAACGGCGAGTCAGCAAGGCGTTCTCGGAGATTGAAAAACAGTCTCGGCTCATGGGTCCAGCGGTGAACGAGGACAAGACGAAGTGCTTGGTGTCTTCTCGCACTCCGTCAATGCGTCTTGGACGGTCAGTAACGATGGACAATTTCAACTTCAGTGTTGTAGAAAACTTCGTCTATCTCGAAACAGAGATCACCAGCAACAACAACGTCAGCCTGGAGATCCGGCGAAGAATCACGCTTGCAAACAAATGCTTTTTTGGGCTGAGCAAGCAAATGAGACGTAAAGCCTTCTCTCGACGGACGAAAATAAAGATATATAAGACGCTAATACTCCCGGTCCTACTGTATGGCGCAGAGGCATGGACCGTGATTGAGTCGGACGAGACAGCGTTGGAAGTCTTCGAGAGGAAGATTCTTCACAGGATCTTTGGTCCTATTAGAGTCGGCGACGAGTTTAGGTCCCGCATGAACCGCGAGCTGTACGAGCTATTCGATGAGGTTGACATAGTCCAGCGCATAAGATTCCAGCGGCTGCACTGGGCTGGGCACCTCATTCGAATGGACGAAGGAGCTCCAGCACGCATGGTTTACATGGGGGCCCAAACTTGATTGGTGGACACCGACATAGAGGACGACCGGGCACTCGATGGAATGACCAGGTATGGAGAGATCTCTCCGTACTTGGCATTCAGAACGACTGGCGCCAGCGCGCACAGGATTATGGAGGCTGGCGCCCTTTCCTGGACGCGGCCATGACCGGCAGACGGTTGACGGCCATTTAAACAAACAAACAAGCAGTTTATGACTATGCAGAACTGCGTCGTTTAATTGAAAGTGAATTTGAGTGAACGTATAGTAGCGCTGACATACACAAAATGATGAGCGAGCGGCAGAAGCGAGGCGATGGAAGTTTTCACCAGTACGTCCTAGAGATTAAAAAGATTGCTGCACTTGGAAACGTTGACACCGAATCGATAATACGCTACATTGTGGACGGGTTATATATGAAGGGAGATTTTAGATTCAATTTATACAGCTGCAAATCGGCTACAGGAAAAGTATGAAATCTACAGTCGATTTAGGACACGTCACCACAATTGTTCCACGAAAAAAAGAATGATCATGTAAAGTATAATAAGAAAAAGAACTGAGCATTTGCGTAAAGATTGCAAAGCACAAATAAAATGTTTTAGTTGCCTCAATACACAAAAAGGAGTAAATATGGTGTATAACTAGCAGCGATTTAAGCAGGTTGTTGTAAACAACGTCGAAATTCAAGGGCTAGTTGATACAGGTGCCGATGTATGGATTGTTAGAAAGCAGATATACCGCAGATTTAACGTCGTTTTGCAAGAAGGCTCTTCGAACCTACGTGGCTTGGGTTCAGGTATAACTCGACCTATAGGCAACTTTTCAGCAGAAGTCGAGGTTGATGGCATGCAGACTACACACAAATTGTTTGTGGTCGCGGACGAGGCTATGGGGTGTGATGTCCTGCTTGGTTTTGACTTCACAAGCAAATTCAACTTTATGTCGACGTCAGAAGGGTATAAGTTTTCTCCACTAGACAAGAAAACTTATCTGGATGAAAATCAATGTGGTTGAAACAAATACTGACATTAATGTACCCCCACAGTTGAAGCCGCAAGCGCATTCAATGATTGATGAATATAAACCAGTTCAACCAGTCGTTTAAAGTCCAGTTAAGCTAAGAATTGTTTACGATGGTGAAGTGATAGTGTCCAAACAAATTGAAGAGTGGCTTAACGTAGGAATTATTCGACCTTCAACGTCGAATATTGCCAGTCTCATAGTAGTGGTTAAGAAGTAGGACGGTACTCGTCGAATCTGCAAAGACTATCGGAAGCTCAACACAATGGTGCTTAAAGACTGTTTTCCGGTTCCTGTAATAGATGACGTACTGGAACAATTGCAGGCTGAAAAATATTATTCAGTAATGGACCTTGAGAACGGGTTTTTTCACGTCGCTGTTAAAGAGGATATCAAAAAATACACGACATTTGTCACGAAGGATGGTCTATTTGAGTTTAATAGAGCTCCATTTGGCTTTTGCAATTCGCCAGCTGTATTTATTCGATTTGTTAACGATGTTTTACAAAATCTTATCAACGGCAACGTACTGAGTTTGTACATGGATGACATTATCGTACATGCGATGACAGCTGAGGAATGTTTGCACAAGATGAAGAGAGTTTTTGACACTGCAGCGACCTATGGCTCAAAAATAAAGTGGAAGAAGTTCTATTTTTTACAGTCGAGAATAAATTTTTTGAGTCACACAGTAGAAGATGGAGAAATATGGCCATGTAAGGAAAAAAACTAACGCAGTCAGCAAATTTCCTATTCCCAAAAATGTCAAGGCTATACAGTCATTTCTTGGATTAACAGGATTTTTCCGGAAATTTATTAAAAACTACGCGCAGATTGGTAAACCCAAAACTGAATTGCATACAGATGCATCTAAGGACGGATTTGGTGCAGTGCTGTTGCAGTGGTTTGAAGGACAACCGTATCCTGTGTTTTTTTGGAGTAAGAAGACAACACCAGCCGAATCAAAGCAACATAGCTATTTTTTAGAGGCCAAAGCTGTATTTTTGTCGTTAAAGAGATTTTGCCACTACCTTTTGGGAGTTCCATTCACACTGGTCACGGACTGTGCAGCATTCAATCAGACTTTGAAGAAAAAAGATATTCCACGAGAAGTTGCGCAGTGGGTGTTTTACTCCCAAGATTTTGATTTTGCTGTTGAGCATCGACCCGGTACAAGGTTAAAACATGTTGATTGCCTGAGTCGCTATCCACAGCAAGTGTTACTGGTGCTCACAGAAATTTCTGCGCGAATTAAAAAAGCGCAACAAAATTATGCCCTGGTCAAAGCTGTCACAGAAATATTATCGACTCAGTCATACGAAGGATATAAAATTAAGGGTGGTTTGTTGTACAAAGCAGTCAATGGTAATGATTTGTTGGTAGATCCGAAGATAATGGAGAAGGAGATAATTTTTGATGCACACAACAACGGACACTTTGCGATTCAAAAGACTATGCACGGTATACAACAAAGCTTCTGGATAGCACACTTGGAGGGTAAAGTCTCGCAAATAATTGCTAACTGTGTCAAGTGTATAACACACAATAAAAAGCTGAGCAAAAAAGAAGGACATCTATATGTTATTGACAAAGGAGATAAGCCACTGCATACGTAACATGTCGATCATCTTGGACCGATGGATACGACTTCAAAGCAATATAAATATATTTTTGCGATGGTGGATGCTTTTTCCAAACTTGTGTGGTTATACCCAACTAAATCCGCAAGCTGCAATGAGGTTTTGAAGAAGTTAACAGAATGGTCAACCATTTTTTGATCTCCAGTTCGCATAATAAATGACCGAGGCTCAGCTTTTACACCAAAGATGTTTAAGGAGTACACTAATGAGAGCAATATCGAGCATGTCTGGTGTACTACTGGTGTGCCGAGAGGAAATGGCCAAATTGAACGGGTCAATCGATCAATTTTGGCCATAATAAGGAAGTTGTCAGCAGAGGAACCAACTAAATGGTTCAAATTCGTACCAAAAGATCAACGGGCAATATATTCACATGTCCACGCGTCTACCAAAAGATCTCCGTTTGAGTTGATGTTTGGAGTCCGTATGGTGAATGGTACTAATGACCACATAATGCAGCTACTCGAACAAGAGCTGTATGAAGGCTTCGAAATCGAGAGACAGCAGATGAGGCAAAATGCAAAAAAGGCGATACAAAGTGCTCAGTCAGCATATAAGAAGAACTACGATACGAAAAGGAAGCATGAGTATGGTTATAAAATTGGTGACATGGTGGCGATTCGTCGTACGCACATTTGTAGCTGGAAGGAAACTAGCGAGCGAATACCTTGAATCATACGAAATAACAAAGGTTAAACAAAATGGTCGGTACGAGGTCAGAAAGACAGCAGATGTAGAAGGTCCGATCAATACAGCTACCAGTTGCGATAATATGAAGTTATGGAAATACGTCAGCGAAAATGAAGATTTACTATCATCTGAGACAGATGATGATCAGGATGGCCGAATGTAAAAGGTAGATTCGATGAAGCTCACATTATCCTATCCCTGCAGCAGTACCAGTTTACAGCAGCCTTTAGTACTGTCGTCGCGTGTTACCAGTTGCACTTAAAGATAAATCATATTATAGTTACCTTTAATTAACCTTAAATTAACATACATACTAAATTACGAACTACACAGTGAATAAAATATTTGCTACTTATGAAATACAACATTCATTGTTTTCTCGTATTACATATATATATATATATATGTATATATATATTTACTATATATGTATGTATGTATATATATATATATATATATATATATATATATATATATATATATATATGCGTATATAAAGAATCTTATATATATATATATATATATACATATATTATATATACATGTATATATATACATTTATAATCCATATATATATATATATATATATATAATAATACCGCACAAATTAGTTATAATTGATAATATTATAATATATATATATATATATATATATATATATATATACTATTATCAATAATAACTAATTTGTGCGATATTATACAAGTATATACATATATAGATTATATATATATATATGTATACATATATATACTAGCTGTACCCGGCACTCTTTGCTGTACCCAGGAAAAGCTATTTTCATCACACAATATATTCTCCTCCTACTTGACTCCAAGCACTTATTTACTTCTTTCAGCAATATTTAAAACCGAAAAATCAATTAACTTTTTTTATCTTTTAAAGTATGAAACTTTATTCTCTTGTCTTAACTTGATTACTTCATCCGATCCCATTAACATGTATACCAATTTTCATCCATGTACTTCAAATAGATGCAAAGATATATTGAATTTTTTTGTATCGCTTGTATAGGGGTGGGTAAAGACCCCTCCGATTTTGACCAAACGCAACACAATTACTCACAATTACTTTTCCCGATCCTATTAACATGTGTAATAAATTTCGTCCCCGTACCTCAGATGGATGCAAAGATATGTTGAATTTTGTTTATCGTTTGTATGGGTGGTGAGGAATAGCGCCCTCCGATTTTGACCAAACATAACACGATTTCTTTTCCCGATCCCATTAACATGTGTAACAAATTTCGTCCCCGTACCTCAGATGGATGCAAAGATATGTTGAATTTTGTTTATCGCTTGTTTGGGAGGGTGGGGCATAGCCCCCCCTCCGATTTTGACCACACTTAACACGATTACTTTTGCCGATCCCATTAACATGTGTAATAAATTTCGTCCCCGTACCTCAGATGGATGCAAAGATATATTGAATTTTGTTTATCCATTGTATGGGTGGGGGTGGGGAATAGCCCCCTCCGATTTTGACCAAACGTAACACGATTACTTTTCCCGATCCCATTAACATGTGTAACAAATTTCGTCCCCGTACCTCAGATGGATGCAAAGATATGTTGACTTTTGTTTATCGCTTGTATGGTGGTGGGGCATAGCCCCCTCCGATATTGACCAAACGTAAAACGATTACTTTTCCCGATCCCATTAACATGTGTAATAAATTTCGTCCCCGTACCTCAGATGGATGCAAAGATATATTGAATTTTGTTTATCCATTGTATGGGTGGGGGTGGGGCATAGCCCCCTCCGATTTTGACCAAACGTAACACGATTACTTTTCCCGATCCCATTAACATGTGTAATAAATTTCGTCCCCGTACCTCAGATGGATGCAAAGATATGATGAATTTTGTTTATCGCTTGTGGGGGTGGGGGGGGGGGGGGTGGTTGGTGTTATAGCCTCCTCCGATTTGGACCCAACATAGCACGATTACTTTTCCCGATCCCATTAACATGTGTAATAAATTTCGTCCCCGTACCTCAGATGCATGCAAAGATATATTGAATTTTGTTTATCCATTGTATGTGGGGTGGTGCATAGCCCCCTCCGATTTTGACCAAACGCAACACAATTACTTTTCCCGATCCTATTAACATGTGTAATAAATTTCGTCCCCGTACCTCAGATGGATGCAAAGATATGATGAATTTTTTTTATCGTTTGTATGGGGAGTGGGGCACAGCCCCCTCCGATTTTGACCAAACTTTACTCGAACACTCTCTTGAATAACTGAAGATCGTCTGTGAATTTCAGCTCAATCGGTTAGATGATTTTGCTTCCTATAAGGAACATACATACATACATAGATATATACAAGATTCATTTTTTATATATAGATATATATTAGGGCGGTTCGATTTGTAGGGGGTCAAAAAAATCGCTTAAGCACATATGATTTTCGGATTTTAGGGATCAAAATAAGAAACTTTGCTCAAGAAACCATACCTCTAAAATGAATTCTGATGTCTCTCGTTTTAACGTGATATTTTTTAGATATTTTTGTACGGGGGGTACCACTAGCATGGGTGGGTCGACCCTCCAAAGTTAGTGGGGGTCGGTCATACATTTGGACTCGATTGGAGCACTCTAAATGGGTCAAAACAGGATTTTTTTTTTTGGGTACCTACACGTTAAAACAAGGGACATCAGAATTCATTTTAGAGGTATGGTTTCTTGAGCAAAGTTTCTTATTTTGATCCCTAGAATCCGAAAATCATATGTGTCGATTTTTAAATCGACCCACCCTAATATATATATATATAGAAAATAATATATATATATATATATATATATATATATAAATATTTAAATATATATATATATTTATATATATATTTATATATATATTTATGTATATATATATTTCAGCTAAGGTATAGCTCGCCGTATGTGTAGCAACTCGAAAAAATAGATGAAATTGGTTTATTTAAGTTCAATTTATTAAATAAAATTACGTATTAATAGTAGGGGATGACCCTTCCGAACCCAGTGTGTGTGTTCGCTTTGCCGCTCTTAGGCTTAGGAACACCCAATAAATAAAAGTTGTAGTTGCTGGTTGTAGCAGACAGGTGGGGGAGGGTCGTCAGTGCCTGTGAATGCACTCGCACGAAAAAACAATAAAACACGCGTTTGTATATTTTAAAATAAATAATACTAGCGCGCTCGCTTTTATTTAGTACATCATCAGTGTATAAACAAAACGGGGTGAAATAAATCCTTGGCGCATAATTCAAATTCGTAAAATAAGACATGCACTAAGTGGTAGCGAACGCGTTTGCAGTAGTTTGGTAACTAACTAACTCCTCTCTCCTCTCAGAGTTAGTCATCGAGTAGATGAACAAGTCGAGTAGCAAGTTAGCGCGGTGTGGTAAATAACGTTACACACCACAAATTCAAATTTGGCGCTAACATTACCGCCCGCCTTGCAGCATCCCTGCAAAAAAAAAATGTATTGCACCACAGATTGAAATTTTAAAGCTTATATAAAAAATAAACTTTCATGCTACCACTTTGTTGTCAGCGACGCCAAGCACGCGGACCTTCCAGGCAATGTCCAGTTTACTCCTTCGCTCGACCCGCGCCTCAACCTTGAGATCACAGCTAGGACCACACCTGGATCTTAGGACCAGCAAAAAATGATCGCTATCTCCTAGCCGCGCCGTCGAAAGGCTTAGGCGCTTTACCACACGCTCAGAGATGGTGAAGGTGGGCATACAGGGGTCCAGGAGAGCACGTTCCAGGTATGCTCGACCACGAACCATCAACTGCACCAACGCAGTAGGCCTCAAAATTATCCTACTGCGTATAGACGTTTGGATTAGAGGGGAGCGATGCCACACCGACACTCTCCGGTCTCTCGTAAAAATTTCCAACGACCCCGTAGACCGAAGCCCTTGGGACGTGGAGATCGCAGGCCGACACCGTGGACAAAAGCCGTCTCTTAGGTGCCGGTGCTCGAGCGCGGCGGCTACGTCTAGCTGCCCGCTTCCTCCGTGGGAGCATACCCGATTCTCGCCGCCGTTCATCAGTCCAACGTTCCTCGGTTGAGGTCGACATGGGCCCCGTAAACATAGGTGACCCAGGCGCAGCTCCTGCCACTGCAGACTCAACCTCCACTTCCTCATCTATCTCCAAAAAGGGAGATAGTTCTCTCTCACCGTCGCTTTTGGTCAAAACAGTAGACCGGCGTGGTGGAGAGGCTGAGGGCACTGTAGAGGCTGGTGCTTTAACACGCTTGATAAGGCTGTGACCTCCGTGAAGCTGCTTGTTTCTCATGCCCAAAAACTCCGGGCACTTTCGTAGTGGGTGGTCGCCTTTGCACTCGCGGCAGACCAAAACTCGTTGTTGCTTCTCTGTAAAAAATTCTCCTTTTTTTTAAGCAAACAAAATGTTAATAATTGATTGTACTTATGTAGCTAGACAACAGAACGCGTAATCGCACCGCGCCCTGTTTTTACATCAGCTTGTCTGACTTTTTTGTCCCGCCCTGCGTACGTTTCAAAAATGCGGCCTAACCGACATTCATTCGGTCCGACCTCTAAATTCGGTTGTGGGTACTTCCATAAAATTCTCAAAAACAAACAAGCTCCATAAGCTTTTCCAGAGATGTCGGAATAGCCATTGAACAAAAATTTAACCAAGGGGGAGAAATTCACACAATGAGGAATTTGGATGTATTTTATCCACACATCTTCCTCGAAAAAAGTTATTCAGGATTGCTGTGTAGATGCAAACAAACAGTCATCCCAATCCGTCTTCTCCAACCAAATTTTTTGCATTAAAATTTTGGCGGAAACGACCTTTGGAGTTAACCTGCATGCCGGATCAAACAACCTAACGACCTTTGAGTGGTGTTGACGAAATTTCGTTCATATAACTCGTCCTCAACACTCTGAAAAGCCCTACTGGGAATGGTCTCTAATTGCTGACCCAAGCTAAACTTTGTAAAACAGGATACAATAGAAATCGTATTGCACCTGGTGGGGGGAGAGAGTGGACTCGTAAGAATCCACCCAAAAACAGTTTGTTGAGCCAGCAATGAACCCAAAATATTTTGTTTTATACTCTCTCTCACGATTTGAGGGTAAATATTACTGCCAATCACAATGTCGACCTGATCACTCTTGAAAAATGGGGATCGGCCAGGGGGAAATCAAAACTGACATTTGATGGCATTGAAATATTCTTACTGGGTACAAATCTAGTAAGTTTGGGTAAAACAAAATAGCTCGTTTCCAATCTGAAACTTGGATCGAGTGAGAACTCCAGTATCAAAAGACACGACCTGTTAATTCTAGCAGCTAGAGATGTATTCAACCCTGAAACATGTGCATGCACTCGTTCGCATCGCACACCAAGGCGCCTCTGAAGACGTTCGGAAATGAACGTACCTTCAGATCCCGAGTCTATCAGTGCTCGAGCAGAAATAACCTGATTCTTGAATTTTATTCGCACTATAGCAGTTCCCAAGAGCACACTCTTGGTTGAAAAGGCAAAGCAAGATTGCAAACTATTGCTTCTTGTTGCTTGCGACGTACTTGCATGTCCATTGGTATTTCACTGAGCTGCCGGAGAAGGGGGGTTAGAATTGAAAACATTGGCAGTAGTGTTCCAATGGTGCAGCGTGTGGTGGGGTTTTGAGCACTTTGTACACTTATGTAAACTTTTGCATTTGTTCCTCATATGACTGTGAGCCAAGCAATTGTAACAAAGTAGCTTCCCTCTACTTTATCTGTCCTCTGCTTAGGACTGAGGGCTAAAAATTTCGGACATTTGATCAAATTGTGCTCCGAAGACTGGCACATATGACACTGGTATGCTACTTTTGTTTGAAAAGAATTCAAACGTTTCGACTTGTTAAAATCTGTTGAAGGCTTAACAGAAACGGACTTCGAAGAGCTACGAAGATTTGAGACCGTTTCTAACGTTTGGAACCTGCTTGTTAAAAAGGTGTCCATGTCCTTCCACTTTGGAATCTCTCGTTTGTCTTCCAAAGACTGCTCCCATAGCGTCAGAGTATTATCTGGAAGACGGGTAGAGCACAGAAATATAAGTATAGCGTCCCAATTTTCAATGATGATACTGTTGGACTCTAAATTGGCAATTGCATTGTTGATTTCCCGCTGTAGCTTTTTAATGGCCGCGCCATTCTCAGAAGCTACAGGCTCTAAACCAAACAATGCCTTGAGCTGACTGTTTACCAACACTCGTTAATTTTCATATCGGTTAACCAGATTCTGCCACGCTAACTCAAACCCATCGTTGGTTAGCGGAGATCTGTTGACGATATCTCGAGCTTCATCACGAGTTTTTTGTTTCAGGTGATACAACTTCTAAACAGGTTATAGTCTAGAGTTCGAATTATAGATGGCCGTGAACATATCACGAAAACTTGGCCATCTGCTATAATCACCGTAAAACAAATCTGTGTCACATGGAGGTAAAGAAATATTATGTGACACATTTGGGGTATCTCTACTTCCACAATGCTCTGAAAGATGATTTGAAAGTGAACAAGTCATATCTATCATGGAACCACATGTCATATAGGCACTCAAACATATGCCTTGCCTTGCCATGATAAGTTCTTTGTCCAAGCCCTCTGGTTTCTGACACATTAATTTGTCGTAAGAAACCTTGGCTGCACGCCACAGACCTTTCAACTCATCCTTCAACCATTTTGTTGTGAAGGATGTTTGCTCTTCTGTGCGCGTTTCCTTACATTGTGCCGTGAACCGAAGAAGCTCGTCAGCACAATGATTAAATCTGTTTTCGGAAATTTTTTTTTTTTTTAAAACTTATTCAACAAATAAACAAAAAAAATGAGGATGCAAAAGTACAAAATTAAAAATAATTTCAGCCAAAAATGAAATTAAATTTGATCTCAAATAAAACAAAGTGCGTATAAATTACTATATTTAATGAGCCGGTGCTGCGATAAATTATTTCGAAGAGTGGGGGGAAAAAACAATAATAAATTTTGTGAAATAATTATGCACAGCCCGAAAAACTATATATTTTTTAAATATAATATAAACGGGAAAAAAATACTATCACTGAACTTTGATATCGACCCTGGAACGAATTGGTCGTATACAAAAACAAAAGAAATTTTTGTTTAACTGTTCCTAACTTTTCTGTCTGTCCGTCCAGCGATTAAACCAAAATATCGCTTGTGACAGACGATGCGGGGTCACAACAAACAAACACAAAAAATATATAAACGCACCGATGCAAAAACAATAAAAAGTGGAACGGTGCTTGTATGTATATATATGTAGGTATTTTTTTTAAATATATTTATTATAATTTTAGCACTGTAATTTTAACAGCTGCTTCTTCTTCTCTTTTTTGCTTGTTTGTTTTGATCGTTTCAACCGGTAACGATCAAAACCGCTCTCTAATGCAATCAAATTGTAAGCAAACAAAAAAATCTAAAAAACACTCAACACACTAATCGAAGAGTGTGTGTGTAAGTAAAACTTTTTGAGTGCGCCAAAGAAAAGGCGAAGAATATTTGCAGAAGAAAAATTATGCACAAAAACACTCAAATGCCAACCGAAAACTTGCGGAACTGGCCAATCAAAAAATGCAAACGCACGCAGGGGGTATAAAAAATCAAACAAAAATGCTATACGCACCTGATGTATGTACACAAAAAGTAGGGTACAATTATTTATTTAAAAAAACGCTCTGTCTGCGTTATCCGGCTCGAAGGACTAAAATGTTCGCTTTGTCGCTCTTAGGCCTTGGAACACCCAATAAATAAAAGTTGTAGTTGCTGGCGCAGACATGTGGGGGAGGGTCGTCAGTGCCTGTGAATCCACTCGCACGAAAAAACAATAAAACACGCGTTTGTATATTTTAAAATAAATAATAGCAGCTCGCTCGCTTTTATTTAGTACATCATCAGTGTATAAACAAAACGGGGTGAAATAAATACTTGACGCAAAATTCAAATTCTTAAAATAAAACATGCACTAAGTGGTAGCGTACGCGTAGATGAACAAGACGAGTAGCAAGTTAGCGCGGTGTGGTAAATAACGTTACACACCACAAATTCCAATTTGGCGCTAACAGTGTGTATTGATGACCGTTGTGCCTCTAGCCGTTGACCGTGTTAGTGTAGGGTGCATGCACGAGCGATGGTTTAGTGTGGAAGCGATGGACTGAAAATGTGAGTGAGTGTGTGCAGGTGTGTGCTTGTAATGTATCTGTGTACGTGTTTTTTTTTTTTATTTTTTTTTTATTTTTTATTTTTTTTTATAGGGGGGAAAGCATTAAAAGCCGAAAAGTGAGGGACTTCCACCCACTAAAACCTAACCCTACTCTCCGCATCCCTCCCGCGGTACTGAACCGTTAGGTATTACCTCACGAGGGGGAGATGGCCTGAAAACCTAGTCTAGAGTCTCATCTAGAGTTTGAAATCGACTTGCGCTGTCTTTCAGCGCGACGCAGGGATTGAATTATTTCTGCACATATGTGGCTAATTTGTAGCCAATTGTTTTGCGAGCTAAGTAGGATATCCATCAAGTCTGAGACTGTGAATGGCCTCCCAGTCTTAAGGATTAGCTCTTCCCGTTCAGCAGAAAATCGAGGACAGACAAAAAAGACATGTTCTGCGTCTTCTATGGTCCGCTCACAGTGTGAGCAAAACGGATTCGTCTCGTGTTTAAACCTATACAAATAGGATTTAAAACACCCATGTCCGGTCAACAGTTGCGTCAAGTAGAAGTCGGTATGTCCATGCTTCCTATCAACCCATTTTTGTACGTCTGGGATGATTCTTCTCGTCCAGCTGCCGCTCCCAGATTGCCGCCATCTCTCCTGCCATTGGTCCATCGTTGCGCGCCTTTTTGCCACATCCGGGTTCCTTGTCTCCGCCGCAAGTAGGTCCACGGGAATCTGTGTACGTGTGTGCTGAGTGAGTGTATGGTCTCGTGTCTTGTGTAGTAACCGTGCTGAGATAAGTATACGAGACATGCAAGTGTGAGTAAAAATAGTGCAGTGTAATGTTTTTGGACTTTATCAGCGTCACTCGCGGGGTATCTCGGAGCGCGGCGCTATTAAATAGGAGCGGCTGATACTTGAAAGCTGCACTCGCGGAACTAGTCAAACGCGTAGCTATTAACCAGAAGCGGCTAATAGTCGAAAGCGGCACTCGCGGAATCGAACGCGAAGCTATTAGCCAGTAGCGGCTAATGGTCATGGCTTCGGTCACTTATTCGCCATCAGGGTCATGATGTGGTCACCTGCTCGCGTGTTGGGTTATCTGTTCCAAAAATTGTATTAATCGCTAATGTTTAAACTAGGTTACCTTCATGGTATAATTTACAACAAATAAAAATAAAAGTACATTTCAACAATTCAAATAATGCTTATACGTAATTGTGCAAGGATTATTTAGTTTCGGCGGTCTGCCACGCCGTAGCCACTTTGCGTTTATGTGTGCTCTTGATTGCTACTGTAGTGGTTGTGCCTGCTATCGTAGGGATTGCAGGCGGTCTGACAGCCTCTTTGATGACTGTCGCAGGCTTTGATTGTTTCATAACCGGTATGAAAATTTCATCGAGGTATCTGTTGCCGAATATTTTTTTTGAGCGCGGATATTTTTGCTCTCGTTGCGCTGAAGCTGTCAATTTTTGTTGTTCTGGTAAACCAGTTTGTCGAGGTCGAGCATGCGGTGCCTGTGGGCGTTTCATGATGGTGTCTGTTGACGTGGCAGTAGCTGGGCGTGGAACCTGCGGTGCATGGGGTCGCTTCGTAGTGGTGCGTTTTGACGGCGAAGTAGCTGGCCGTGGAACCTGCGGTGTATGTGGTCGCTTCGTAGTGGTGTCGGTTGACGTTGAAGTAGCTGAGAAATATAAAACATTAGATTTAATTTGGTCTATTAGTTCGAAGGAGGGGTTAATTTTTGTTAGTGTTCAGTCGTTACTGTAACTTTAAGCGTCTTCGTCTTGGTGGTACGGTTTGAGTTCTCTAACGTGAGCGGTACGTTCAGATTTCTCATTATCTGACTGGAGTTGTACGATGACTGGAGACGAGAATGCAGTGATCCGATTTGGCCCGTCGAAGCGAGGCGACAACTTTGCTGCGAAGTTCTCAACCGATTTTGAAAGGTGATGTTGTTTGAGCCAGACTAGTTCTCCCAACTCTGGTTTCCAATCACGTTTGTTGGTGTTAAAATACTGTGCCTGCCGTGTAGCTGCTCTGGACATGTTTAGGCGCACCTCCTCGAATATTTCTTCTAGTTGTTCGCGGCGTGTGAGTGCGTCATTATCAGAAAAACCTGATCCCGAAGTGACCTCATCAAAAAGATTGCCAGGTAGCCGTAGCTCTCGACCATATAGTAATTGCGCCGGGCTGAAGTTTGTTGATTCGGAATTGCTGCTCATGGCGAGTGTTAGTTCTGGAAGAATTTCGTCCCATTTGGCATGATTGTCTCCGGTGTACTGTGAAATCAAGGTTTTTAGAGTTCTATTTGCCCTCTCGGTCGGGTTCTCCTGTGGCGTGTAGGGTGCAGTGAGTTGATGGTGTATTCCTAGGCCCCGTAGATATTCTTTGAATTTTCCACTCGTAAACTGCACTCCGTTGTTCGAGATGAGAATTTTGGGCACTCCACCCCTTGCAAGAATTCATTCGCAAAACGCCTTTATTACTACATCTGTGATAGCTCTTCTTTGTCGAATAACACAAGTAGTATGCTCTTGCCATGTTTCGATCGAGGCATTGGTCCGACGAATCTGGAACTCCTCACCTACCACATATAACTCGAAGATGTTGAGGCGGTCAATCCATATGTTGCTCATGGCTGTTGGTTAGTTTAGATTTTAGCGTTTTATAAGTTGATATTTTAATAGTAAGTTATTGATATTTCTTTTGCCAGCAAGGTCCACCGGAAGAGTTCCTGGTTGCTGATGTTGCTGCTGTTGCTGTATCGTTGTAGTCTCTGATATCTGTTTTCTTTGAAGTCCCTGCTCGGGCGCCACTGTAGCGAAGTTATTTCAGCAAGGTATAGCTCGCCGTATGGTCCTGGTTCGTTACAGAAATTTCGTAGGGGATATCGTCGTGGTGGTGTAGCAACTCGAAAAAATAGATGATATTGGTTTATTTAAGTTCAATTTATTAAATAAAATTACGTATTAATAGTAGGGGATGACCCTTCCAAACCCAGTGTGTGTATTGATGACCGTTGTGCCTCTAGCCGTTGACCATGTTAGTGTAGGGTGCATGCACGAGTGAAGGTTTAATGTGGAAGCGATGGACTGAAAATGTGAGTGAGTGTGTGCAGGTGTGTGCTTGTGAATGTATCTGTGTACGTGTGTATCTGAGTGAGTGTATGGTCTCGTATCTTGTGTAGTAAGCGTGCTGAGATTAGTATACGAGACATGCGTGTGTGAGTAAAAATAGTGCAGTGTAATGTTTTTGGGCTTTATCAGCGTCACTCGCGGGGTATCTCGGAGCGCGGCGCTATTAAACAGGAGCGGCTGATACTTGAAAGCGGCACTCGCGGAACTAGTCGAACGCGTAGCTGGTCGAACACGGAGCTAGTCGAACGCGGAGCTAGTCGAACGCGGAGCTAGTCGAACGCGGAGCTAGTCGAACACGGAGCTAATAACCAGCAGCGGCTAATACTCGGGTCGACCAGTGACCAAATATTCGCATTACGCCAAATCTTGGAAAAAACCCGTGAGTTCAACACCGACACTCACCACCTATTTGTCGATTATAAAGCCGCTTTCGACACGCCGATACGATCGAAGTTCTTCGACGCCCTGTCTGCACTAGGTATGCCGGCAAAGTTTGTCCGTCTTTGCATGGCGACGCTATCTAACACAAAAAGCGTTGTCAGGGTGGGGAAAAACCTCTCCGACCCCTTTGATACCAAGAGAGGTTTCAGGCAGGGCGATGCTCTGTCGTGCGATTTTTTCAATCTCCTGATGGAATACATCCTACGCCAATGCCCGTACATACAGAGTATGTCGGGCTTGATCTTCCAAAAGGAAATGATGCTGCTCGCTTACGCCGATGACATCGATATCATCGGTACGCAGGAACGGCGAGTCAGCAAGGCGTTTTCACGGATTGAAAAACAGTATCGACTCATGGCTCTAGCGGTGAATGAGGACAAGACGAAGTACTTGGTGTCTTTTCACACTCCGTCATCGCGTCTTGGACGGTTAGTGACGATGGAGAATTTCAATTTCAGTGTTGAAGAAAACTTCGTCTATCTTGGAACAGAGATAAACAGCAACAACAACGTCAGCCTGGAGATCAAGCGAAATTCGCGCTTGGCATGGACCGTGATTGAGTCGGACTAGACAGCGTTGGAAGTCTTCGAGAGGAAGATTCTTCACAGGATCTTTGGTCCTATTAGAGTCGGCGACGAGTTTAGGTCCCGTATGAACCGCGAGCTGTACGAGCTATTCGATGAGGTTGACATAGTCCAGCGCATAAGATTCCAGCGGCTGCACTGGGCTGGGCACCTCATTCGAATGCACAACACTCGTCTTACCCGTGGATACTTACTGGACTGCTGTCCGAAATTGAATGACCGAATTTGCATTGCGTCGCGCCTTTGTTACTGTATGCCGGTCATGTTTTACAGTCTATCGGCTTATAATCGGAAAGTATTACCGGTTTGAACAGCTGTTTTAACAGCTGTCCCATCAATGAGACCACCTGATGATGGAATGGTCATGGCTTCGGGCACTTATTCGCGATCAGGGTCATGGTGTGGTCACCTGCTCGCGTGTTGGGTCATCTGTTTTAATAGCCCCGCGTTCGAATAGTTCCACGTTCGAATAAACACGCGAGTGAAGTTAGTAAATTCCAAGTATACCACACATTGCACTGTTTTCAGTCACAAGCGCATATCTCATATTATAAGCTCACAACGCAAGACATGAGACAATACACACACTCAAACACACACATGCACAGACACATAAATACATTGAATATAAATAATACCCAAGGTACAAGAGCCTATTGGGTTTGTGCAAACGTATGTAACAGGTAGAAATAATGGTCGGAGACCCCCCAAAGTTACCCCCATTATGGTCAGGAGTGATAGAGGAGTCGATATAGACATGTCCGTCTGTCCGTCCGTCCGTCCGTCCGTATGAACGAAAGGATCGCGGAAACGGTAATAGATAGAGACTTCGTGTTTTTTGCATTCGACTAGGACTGCTCCGGAATTTCACAAGTTTATTTTAAAATCTTGCCCCTCCCCCCCTTCCCCATAAAATCACCCCTTAGGGTAAAAATTTCTTCGCCACAAAAAAAAGTAAGTATGCCAGTATAGAGATATCATCCTTCTTA
>JAWNNP010000426.1:0-26073 GCA_035044805.1 Leucophenga maculata
AATTTGTTTTGTCTATTTTGACTGGTCTATATTTGCTGCTAGTGGGAGATGAGGACTCGTTTGCAGAAGATCACTTTGTGAGAAAAGTGGTTGACTAGCATTCACTCAGGAATGGCCAATAATAATTCTTTTGCAAACGGTGCAAATTTAGCCTTTACGACACTACATCCAATAATCATTGATTGACGGAAGGCACGCATCGAATGTGTTGGACATGCGACAGATACGTGGTCCCAAAACGATTCTCCTAACTGCTCCGGGAAATCTCTTCATCTTCTCAAGATAAATGTGGGCAGTGCAAATATATCTCCCGCTTTTTGGATAAGGCTGCCAAGGATGTTATTGGTTATACAAAACCTGTGAAGAATTCTTGGTACGACGAGGAGTGTCGCAATGCTACTCCAGAGAAGAACGCTTCCTATAAGCGAACTCTGCAGTCGGGAGCAACGCGAGCTGTTAGAGATTGATATCGAGAGAAACGGAGAGAGGGGAAACGCCTTTTCAGACGCAAGGAAAAGGAGCAAAAGAGGCAAGAGACTGAGGATGTTGAAATGCAATGTCATACAAATGAAGCTCGAAAATTCTATCAAAACGTCAAGCGTCTGACAGAAGTTTTTGAAACCGCACTAACTTTATATAAAGATGAAAAATTTGATTCAGGTTCTCAGGAATCACTAAGATTATGGAGGAGTAATTTTTCTAACCTACTCGGTGGCGATGAAGCTTTGATACCAACAGAGGTGTCAGACGCTGATACTCCCGGTCCTAGTGTATGGCGCAGACACATGGACCGTGATTGAGTCAGATGAAACAGCGTTGGAATTCTTTGAGAGAAAGATTGTCAGCAGGATTTTTGGACCTATTAGAGTCTGGAACGACTTAAGGTCCCGTATGAACCACGAGCTGTACGAGCTATTCGATGAGGTTGACATAGTCCAGCGCGCAAAATTCCAGCGGCTGTACTAAGCTGGTCACCTTATTCGAATGGATGAAAGAGATCCTTGATTGAACTTGATTGGAGGACGCCGAAAAAGAGGACGACAAGGCACGCGTTAAAATGCCCAGGTATTGAGAGATCACTCCGTATTCGCCATTCAAAACAATTGGTGCCAGCGCGCACAAGATTATGGAAGCTGGTGCGCTTTCCTGAATGCAGCCATGACCGGAAGACGGTTAACGGCCATTTAAGTAAGTTATTAGCTGCTGTTTATCTGTCTTGTGGTGAAGCAATGGATTATTAATGGGAAGGCACATATTCACAGCAGAATATATTAGCAGAGTCCTTTAATTTGCCATATTTTACAAATCGGATACGGCGAATCGAAGAGTTCGCAATAACCTGGCAACTATAAGAATTTTGTGGAAGAACTGGTTGAACAATTTGAAGATATTTTATACTGCAAACGAATGCGTCACAGTTGAGGAGCAGCTAGCAGCATATCGTGAAAAATGTTCATTTAGGCAATACGTTCGAGTGACACTCGAACTTGCAGAAGAAGTCAAAGGCCTAATTTTATAAATAAACCATAAGTAATAGTATATTATATAATAAGTGGGCTGTAACACTATTCGCAAATATGCTTGATGTCTGTGCATGCAATGCTTTCTTGATTTGGATTTAAATAAATCCCGAGTGGAACAAATAAAATTTTTTTTTTTACTAAATGTGGAACGAAATGTAAGAATAATAAATTATTTGTGTGCAAACATCATTCCAATGTAGAAATTTTATGTAAAGCATTGTTCAGACAGCAGAATAAGTTCGAGACTATCATTCAACGAAAATAGTTATTACTGCCAGATAGTTGACACTGTGTGAACTTAGCTTTATACTTCCAACCAAGAGTAATAAAAATTTGCCCAAATTACAAGATTCGTTTTTTTTTTTACAGGATGAAGCTTAAAAAAAATATTCGTATTTTTTGAGCATTTCAAGATTTTGTAAAATGGTCATTTAAAACTGAGACTTTAGAGTTGGATTATTAGTTTGCAACGCCGCATTGTGTATCTTGTGCATATGGTTGCCAGTTGTTGTTTTGTATATTTTTTTGCACATTGCTCTATGTTTTTGCTTTTTTACATGTTACGCGGCTTTCTATGTTCTCCTCTTCATTTGTTTGTTTGTGATTTTTTGTAGTTCTTTGACTAAGATACATCGACGAAAGTTTGCAGGATGAGCTTCGCCGCAGTATCTGCATTTCGGTGCGACATTTTTTTGTTTTGCACAATCTGTAGTGATATGTTTGACCCCGCATTTTACGCTCTAAGGTTCGCAATAGTAGTTTCTGGTACGACAAAATGTTTGGCAATTCTTACATTCAGATATTGGGTGCGCCCTTCCTATGGGAATTGTACATATCCTCTTTTGAAGCTAAGTATTTTTTTTTTAATGAAAAATTGTATACTTCACCGTCTTCTTAGAGTTAGATCAAATGTGAATAAATACTGCACTACGGATTTTGTATGAGCCCTACATCCCTGCGTCTCAGTCGCCTGATTGGATGGTGAACCGGAAGAACCCGAGCCAGCCTGTTAACATGGCTAGTCAATCGGTCGTTATTCCTACTGGCGGATCTTGAGATTTCACTCTCTACCGTCTCAATCTGCAGATCTCCCTTATTTTGCAAAACCTGGATTTGCTTTCGGTCGCTTTTTGCAGCAATGCCCCAGATTTGTATGTCGTACTTCCATATGGGGGCAATGGTAGCATTGCATCTTAATGGAAGCCTATCCTCAAGGTTCCTGATGTGCCTGGCAAAGGTCAGTCTTCTGTCTAATGTTTAACCCAGATACCTTACTTTATTTGCTTGGGTAAGCAAGGTATTGCTCAGACGAAGTGCGGATGGTGTTCTTCTTCTAAGCTTGAAGCAAACATTTATGCATTTGGTTGGGTTAAGCTTAATGTTCCAACGCTTAGCCCACGTTTTCACAGCATCGTCGTAAATAAGCACATAATCTGCTGCGTCATGCTCACAAGCGGAGTTATAAAGCATAGCCACGTCGTCAGCATAGGATGCCAACAGTGCATTTCTGATGATAGCTAAACTGGCATCGGGAGATCGGCTGTAAAAAGCGAATAGAGCAAGGGCCCCAATACGAATTTTTATAATGATTCTGTCGATCTTGACTGTCCCATAATCATAGATAACAAGGGTTCTTGGTAAAGCCCGATTGTTGACCTAGTAATAATGTGATTATTTATGTTCCTCATAATCTATTTTCTTTAAAAGAAATTCCAGATTTTCATACTTTTTCTGCATACCAATTGAGTGAGCTATTGGTACTGGGGGATATACGTTCGTATTGTGGAATAAAACTGCTTTTAAAGTTTGCTTATAAGATTCTATAAACAGTCTCTAATCTTCAGATTTATTGCCATTTTGAATGAATTCATTCATGAGTCTTCTGATGTCAGTGCAAAATACCAATGATGAATCCTTATCTTTCCTGAAACACTTCTTGGTTCCAGATAATATTTTTAGTAAAATATGAGGCTGAGTACTCTGCATCATCTTTAGGTAAACCTAAATCTCGTTTAGAACATAGTCTGAATCACTGTCGTCCTTATTACCAACTATTGTAGAGCTGAGGTTACATGTTGAAGACGTCTGCGGGCCCACTTTCTCACCCCGATCAGGTTCCTTAGTTCGGAGCCGATGCATCGTAATACGTTTGATACGTGCGTCTGCCATGACGGCATCAAAACCATTAATTCAGAGACAGCCGAATAGCGGACTCTTCATTGCCCACTGTCATCGCGTGGAGGTGCCCTGGATGCGGACATAAGAATACTCGAAAATTCCCCAAAAAATGCGAATAACAAGTATCAAGTAAATCCGTTTTTAAGATTAGGAAAAAAAGACTTACTGGAACAAAATGGACTTCTGACTCGTGTTCAGCGCATCAAAAACACATATTATTAGGCCCCGTACCAAAGGTACAAGACCCTATTGTTTTTGTAGAAATGTATGAGGAATCGATATAGCCAGGTCCGTCTGGCCGTCTGTCCGTTCGTATGAACGAAAGGATCTCGGTATGAATAATTTTGGAGACTATTCATTCTGTCTCTCTGGCTAGATCTCCATCCTCTGTAGAGATGCTCTTATGAATATCTAGTATATCCGTTGTTTCATTATTTTTAACAGTTGTTTATTACGAAATAAATAGTTCTGCTTCATGTCTTAGCTTCTTAAAGATCTTCTTGAGCGACCCTAATTGCTCAAACGAAATTCAGAGTCAAAATGTTTAACGCGTTTGCGCTTGAATAAAATCAAATAACAAAGGGTTTATTCAGAGCTATTAAATCATAATAAAAATGATAAACCAGAAGAAAATAGACTTTCTGAAAAGCGGAAATAATAATAACTGCAATAATTGTTAAACGCATTTTATACTCGTAGTAGAAAAGCATAAAAAGTATCTCAGCTGCCTTAATTTATGTTCGCAATTAAAATAATTATTTCCGCAATGGAGCTTTGCCATTTCAACCCACACACACACACACACAAACAGTGGGCGCATGATGTGAGCATATCCAGCCTCCCACACCATTTGCCAAGTGCATCATCTTGCCTTGGCGATATCTTCATTTTCACTTACGCAGCAATTCAAAGATTTTCATTTCTTCTGTTGCTAAAATCGGAAATTTTCTTCATTTGTGCGCATAAAGCGTTTTAATTTTTTTCTTCCCTACAAGCAAGGACGCAGGAAATGTTTGAGCGCGTGTGCAGTCAGAAGCAAAAAAAAAAAAAAGGATGACGAAGAGGGGGTCGGAGATAATGCTTAAAAGCATAGCAAAGAACGTTTGAATGAAAGAGAAAAGGCAACTTAAACGAAACTAAATAAAGCGCAGAGCAGCTCACAAAGTGAAATAACTCAAACTGCAAACGAGATACTTTCCTTGCCACTTCGAAAGTGATTTGACTGCTTCATTAAATCTATTTTTCTTTTGCATTTTTAAACGCAAGCGTTGCACAGTTTCCGGCGCAGTGCAGCCAATTTTCGTAAGTGTTCATCTGTAAAGCAAACTTTCGAATTTCAGCCAATAATGAAAGTGATGCATGACTTTTGGAAAAAGGCTTTCAAGCGAATATATTGGGGCCAACAATCGGCACCGACACACACATACACACATGCACATGTAACTTCACAACACCAACACAAGCGACTGCAAATGCACTTCCGTTCCTTAGGCGCCTTGGGCACAGTTCTCAGGACTCGTTGCATTGCTCATGTGCAATCATTTACTATATTATAGCTGAAAGCGTGCTGGCAGGATGGACAACTGCGTTGTCCTTTCATATTGCCCTCGTAGATGCTGCTGCTGTCAGGCTTCCTGCTGACGTAGACAAAAAATGAAAACAAATGCGAACTGCGCAATTTTTACTGCTCCAAAGAAACGAAGCAGTAAAACTTCGCTTGTCGATTATTATAAATGTCACAGATTTCAACATTAAAGTGAATAAGTAGGCAGAGGCGTGACGCGCAACCTTTATTCGGTAGCACATCTTTTTGTGCCGTATTTAGAGAAACTTTCTTTACTTCGTAGCTGCTTGCTAATTTGAAACAGTGCTGAAGGTTGCATACTCTCTCTCTCTCTCTCTCTCTCTCTCTCTATCACGTGCCTGTTTCATCTTTGCTATAAATTTGAAAATCCTGCCGTATTTTGCCACTTCGCACTTCGCTATACAACAGGCAGTTCAGCTAAAATCCACTCAGGCATAAATAACAGCATGGGACGCACTTAATTCCATCAGTGACACCTTTTGCCTATTAATCAGCGAACGATGTCTGCCTTCGATTTTAATTTGCCTATTTATCAGCTAATTGAGTTTGAAATTGAGTTTGAAATTTTCCAATTTAAGTCACTAAAAAACGAATTACTATTTTTAATGGAAAATCATTTTCAATTGCTTTAATAAGCAACGCATGATGCTGATTTAAACAGAAAAAGCCTGAGTCTTCATTTCATTTTATCTGTCAATTTCTGAGTAAATTTAATTTGAAATTAGATTTAAAGGATGACAATAAACTTGCACAATATATCGCAAATCACATAAATAAATAAAAATTGAAGCAGGGCTGATTGTCTGATTTCAGTAATCAATAAAGTAAATTGTACAAAACTTGAAGGATTATACAGCCAAACATCACTTGGGGTAACGAACGCATATGATTAGATAAAATCAAATGAGTTGTTCATGTTATGAGATTACTTTATTTTCTTATTCAAAAACATTCTGATAAGATCTGTCTAGTATGGGAGTACAATTGCCAACTGAACTATAGTCAGCTTCAGCCCACTAATTGTTGGATATATTCTTTTTTATGAACAAAGTAGTTAGTATTAATGAGGAGATATGTAGAAATTGTGAAGCAATAAGACCCAATTATCAGGAATGTATTGACTGGATAAGAAGAAAACAAGAAAAAACGCTGCAGTCGAGTATGGTCGACGTCGAGTTACCCTGTACTGCGAATGTACATATTATTTGTATGGGAGAAATATTCTTATTGGGATTAGTGAAAAATATATCAAATTTAACGTTTGAAAACAAACTAAACTACAACAAAAGTTTTTCATACAAAAACACAAAAAATAATATAGATTTGTATGGGGCTGCCTTATACAGGTTCGATATATATCTATATAGAATATTTTCTTAAATTAAGTAAAATACATAAACACGTTTTCAGCTAAAATAATATGGAAAAAAAAAAGAAAAACCATTTTACCATCTAAAATCTCAAAAATTTTTGCTGGCAAGTTCGTTGAATACTAGTTAACTGTATAGGAAATATGATAGACTAAATATACCAATTTGAGAACTCTATATTATATAGTCTCCCAATTGTCTAAATCTTTAGAGATCCGATTTGAGCCTCAGTAAAATATTTTATTAGAAATAATATAAAATTAACCAAATATGGCATTTTTAACAGAATTAACAACAACAAACACATAGCAAGGAGAAGGAAATGTATATGGGGCTACCTCTTCTAGTTGTCCGTAATGGACCTATATGGAATATTTTAGGATTAGCCTAATATAGACCAAATGTTTGCGCTTTTAGCAAACAATAAAAATATCTTCATACATAAACTGAGAAGTAGGGGTAAGTGTGTACATTAAGTGCCTTAATCAGTCCCACAGCAGAGCCAAGTTTTAAAAAGTTTGCTATTTAAAATATCATAAAATCACTTTAAAATAAAATTTATTAGTCATATACCAACAATTTACCAAAAAATACTGCATGAAAATTATTCAGTTGTCTTCATCTAATTTCAAGTTTGAAACTACTAAAATTTAGTCACATTATTTAATTAAATTGCATTAACTAAATTTCACTTAAAATTTTTCATTTTTCACTGAAAAAATAAAATATTGCAGAACCAATATTAGATATTTTTATTTTTCCAGGCGGAGTATCCTATGTTGCCATTTGAAATCGATAGAAAATCTGTTGCAATTTTGTAAATTGCTTAAAGTCATAAACAAGTGATTTCTGTATCATTTCTATTTATTTTTTACACAAGTCAACACGAATCTTGTTTCCTTTATTTTTTTTTCTGTTATTGGATATTTCTATGGTGCTCATTATAAACAAAAATACTGGAAGATTCCTATTATTATCCTTTTATTATTTTCACAAAAAAAAGAAACATAAAAAATAATACATTATTTTAATAAAAATTTTATTGAACCCTATCAAATGTTTTTTATTAGATTGAATGAACGACTTTAGGTAGATTTCGTTGCATGTGTGAGTCCCACCGCCCCTGATAACGCTCTTCCATTGTCTGAATATCCTGATGGAATCTTTCACCCTTACTTACTTACTTACTTATGTGGCCATCAACCGTCTGCCGATCATGGCCGCGTCGAATAGCTCGTACAGCTCGCGGTTCATACGGGCCCTAAGCTCGTCGCCGACTCTAATAAGACCAAAGATCCTGCGAATAATTTTCCTCTCGAAGACTTCCAACGCTGTCTCGTCCGACTCAATCACGGTCCATGCCTCGGCGCCATACAGTAGGACCGGAAGTATCAGCGTCTTATATATCTTTATTTTCGTCCATCGAGAGAGGGCTTTACTTCTCATTTGCTTGCTGAGCCCAAAAAAACATCTGTTTGCAAGCGTGATTCTTCGCCTGATCTCCAGGCTGACGTTGTTGTTGCTGGTGATCTCTGCTCCGAGATAGACGAAGTTTTCTACAACACTGAAGTTGAAATTCTCCATCGTCACCGACCGTCCAAGACGCATTGACGGAGTGCGAGAAGACACCAAGTACTTCGTCTTGTCCTCATTCACCGCTAGACCCATGAGCCGAGACTGTTTTTCAATCTCCGAGAACGCCTTGCTGACTCGCCGTTCCTGCCTACCGATTATATCGATGTCATCGGTGTAAGCGAGCAGCATCACTTCCTTTTGGAAGATCGAGCCCGACATACTCTGTATGTACGGACACTGGCGTAGTATGAAAAAATCGCACGACAGAGCCTCGCCCTGCCTGAAACCTCTCTTGGTATGAAAGGGGTTGGAGAAGTTTCTCCCCACCCTGAAAACGCTTTGTGTGTTAGATAGCGACGCCATGCAAAGACGGACAATCTTTGCCAGGATACGAGTGCAGAATGGGAGTCGAAGAACTTCGATCGTATCGGCGTGTCGAAAGTGGCTTTATAATCGGCAAATAGGTGGTGAGTGTCTTTGTTGAACTCACGGGTCTTTTCCAAGATTTGGCGGAATGTGAATCCATATGTGGCTTCAGCCTATAACACAATACGCGCGACAGATCCATATATACAATGTTTCGTGGTAGTTGGCGCAAACAGTGGGTTCTGCTTTCTTAAAGATATGACAGAGAACACTGAGATTCCAGACATTGGGTACGCGGACCAAATCTTGCATAAAAGTTGTGCATTTTCCTAACCAACTCTTCGCCGCTGGTCTTAAATAACTCAGCTGGCAGCCCATGAGCGCCTGCCGCTTAGTTATATTTCAGCTTTTTAATAACTGAATCGACCTCGTTATAGTCCGGTGGCTCTACAATAGTGCCATCATTAACTGGTGGTTCCGGTTCCGGTGTCATGACTCCTTCACAATCTCAGTGATTCCTGTTCATCCGTTACCAGATTTCCGTTCTCATCCTTACAGAAAGTTACTCCGGGCTTAAAACCTTCAGTCAGACGCTTGACGTTTTGATAGAATTTCTAAGCTTCATTTCTGTTACGTAACATCTCAACATCCTCAAACTTCCCCCTTTCTTGCTCCTTTTTCTTGCGTCTGAAAAGGCGTTTCTCTCGATATCGTTCTCTTTCACCCTGCTTCTCACTAAAATCACGCTTTTTTTTCCTAAGAAATAACTCACAACCAAAACAATTCAATTCGGAATTTTGTATTCGTCATTGCTTTGAAAAAGTTGGGATCTTTCACGAGTTGCCAATCTATGGCCCATCATAAATATCAGCTTTCAATTTTGTAGTTAATCATGTAATCCTGCGTGAAAGAAAATTGGTGCATTCGGCACTTTTGTCAATCATTTTCACAAATTGTTTTATTATGCCGAGTTATATATGAAATTGTGGAAGTATGATACGATCTCGGCAAACTAAAGGCATAATTCAAACATTTTTGGTACCAATTTTTAGCTCTTCTAACACTGGCCAAGCTTTTTGTGTTCAGTGGTGTTGTTTGTCCGTACTTATTGCTGTTATGAAGCAAAATACACTTTAAACTTCTTTTGCTGCAATCTCTATGAAAATAGACCAATCACTGGGTTGGTACTTTTATAATGTCATCTGTTGCAAAATACCACCAACTTTGTTACGAAACACTAAATCGTTTTCTTGACAAAAATACGGTAACAGATGTTTTTCTCGGTTACGATAAATTTGGTTACCGGATAAATTTGTAGTCTGAATCAGAGTCTACACTTGATGTGTATTGTTAGGGATCACAGGGATTTGTATCATCAGAAGATTTACTACTGCATGTCTTTTTCCACCGGACCATAACCGTAGACGTACCACACATTTCTGGCATACAATATGACGAACCCATGGTTTTTCCTGATTACACAATTTTATTTTAAAATATTGATGATAAGCAGTTTTTACATTATGAAATTAGGTGTTTGAAGTGTCGAAACAAGAGGGAAAAAAATGTCCTTATATGCACCAAATTTCTTATATATACATACAAATAAAATATATATCGCACGCGCTAGCATCAAAGACAACCATCCACATCAAGCATCAACAAGTGGTCATCAGACTAGTGGTCTAACCTTGTAAGTGAACTAAGGATTGTACAACAAAACCGTTCTGTGCTGCTCTGGCACATCATTGTATTATGCAGAGACGCTTACTGCTCTTCTGCGAAAGCTACCATCTTTCCATTGTTGTTTGTAAATTTATCAATGCACAAAAATCATGCGTTTAAGCCAGCTACTGAGCTCAAAGATGAATTGAAGATCGAAACAAGCGTTCAAACAGTCCGCAATTATCTTTGCGAAGACGCTTGCAGCCCTCGATGGATTCCATTGATGACTTCAAAACAATTTTCCAAACCGCCGATGGAAAAGTGGATGAGTCAAAAATACTTTAATACGGAGGAAAAGGTTCTCGAGTTTACGTGAGTCAAACGGCAAACAAAGATTATCAGCCTAAATATACAAACAAAACGATCAAATGTGGTGGTTCATGCATTATGGTGTGAGCCTGTTTTTCGTGCTATGCTGTAGGACCTATCCACTGGATAAAAACCAACCATAATGAATCAGCATATCTATGTTGAAGGCATGCCGTTAATTTGGTCTTCCAATAATTACGCACAAAATATTTTGTAAGCTCATAGTAAGCCTACAGTTTTTATTCAAATCATTTGTCAATCAATTAGTATAAACCCTTAGAATAGTTTTGAACTTGAACAGTGTCAGGCGTCATTTAATACAAAATTGTTTAAAAGTATAAAAAGAATGGAGAAAAAAACGTCGAACGCTTCTTCAACAACTGTTGAGTCAAATCAAACAGTGAAGAGTTCTAATAGCCATGTAGCAACAACTAAGTCGGCTGGTGATGCGGGTAAGTGAATCGCGCTTGCAGACGTAAATGCATAACAGATCAGTCAAATTGGAAACAATTAAAGGATGCAATCTCGGAATGAAGCGGAGTAGGCTGAATTTTTGTATAAACGGTTATTTTGTTCTCACGTATGAGCGTCCTTACATATTCAAGATCATAGGCCGTGAAAATTAAATTTTTTTTTGGAAAAATCTCGCTTCCTTTGTTTCAAATCGTATTTCCATTTGTAAAATTTTCTACAAATTTTATCTGAAATAATTTTTTTTATGTACAACTGTTTTGGAGTTAGTCTGTGAGCCAAACTTGGCAAAGCTCAAAGTCAATCAATACATTTCCAAAAAAAAACAGATTATCAGTAACTTTAACCTTGAAGATTGTGCACATCTGACATCTGAGACAAAGTTAAAAATACCAAAATATGAGTTTACAAAAAATCCATTTCATTGCGAGGTTAATTCCAGCTTTGCCTATTTGAATGAACTATATGTACTTCCTTTTTTATACATTTTCTCTATATAGCAAAAGCTCCCCAACGGAATCATAGTACTACAATAAGAAGTGCATCACTAAATGTAGGACAAAAGAAATCATCCTAAGCAGAGTTTAAGAAGCAGGCTGCAGCAGAACAAACAAAAAATCCTATAAATTTAAGAAATCTGCCAACAAACGTGTCTTCAGCCAAAAATCGATTGATATAGAGTACATGGGTTCGCATATAAAAAAATAGAAAGACGAAATAAGATTTACAACAAAAACGATAAAACGTGTATAAGATGGGCTAAAGAGGTAGATCGTAGACTGACAAATAGGTGGCGCTACTAGCATTATATCTTTAGTAAATATTTATTAAATGAATTGCTTAATTAAATGAATTGTACATTGGAAATAATGCGTGTCGTGTCGAAGTCGCGCGCGTCTATCTCTCACTGACTCACTCAATCTAGATCTCGTTTTGTTGTGACAATCGACCTCGTTATCGAAGTCGCTGACTAACGAGGACCGATGTCAGATTTGATTGTTGGCAGTTATGGCTGCCACAGCTACCCCCCTTCCAGTGACCTTTCGGGAGCGAGACTGACTTTTCTAGACCATTCGTAGGTCCTTAACGGATTGAGAGTCGTCGGATTTGTCGTCTCTGATGAAGAAGGCAGGTTTCAGGCGTTCGGTAGAGACTGCAACATCTTTGTCGTTTAGCCTGATGATATAAACGCGGTCTGTTGGTCGTTCCACCACTTCATAGGGTCCAGTGTAGGGCGGCTCCAATGGCTGTCGGACTGCATCGGTTCGTATTAAAGCATGAGTGCAGTCTGAAAAATTGTTGTGGATGAACATGTTTTACTTAACGTGATGCGCTGCTGGAACTGGGAATTTAAAAGCAAATTCTTGTGGATTGCTGGGCTTGTCTAAATTGTCGTAAAATACATTTAGAAATCGAATGTGACTGCCGTATAGAATCTCAGCTGCGGATGTGCCCAAGTCCTCCTTGAAACAAGTCCTGAGTCCAAGTAAGACTCTCGGTAGCAGGTTTGCCCATGGCGAGTTAGAACTGCACATCAAAGCGGCTTTAAACAAGCGATGCCAGCGTTCGATCATTCCATTGGATTGCGGATGATATGCTGTTGTGTGGATGTGCTTGCTGCCTGTCATGTTGGGTTGTTATTGTCTTGGGATAAGCGTATCGAGCTACCCAATGTGACCAAAAAACAGTTAATGTGGTGGACGCGCTAATGTTCTTGAGAGGCACCGCCTCTGGCCAACGTGAAAACCTGTCGATCATGGTTAGGCAGTATCGATATCCATCGACAAGTGGCATGACCACGATGTCCAAATGAACATGGTCAAAGCGGTTGTCCGACTTATCAATTTTATTGGGAATGTGTGAGTTGTGACGGTGAATCTTGGCTCGTTGGCAGGGTAAACAATTTCGAGCCCAGAAGGTGACATCTTTTCTCACATTTTCTCACTGACGGCCAAACGTATATTTTTCTTATTTGTTGTAGTGTGGCCCTTCCACTTGGATGAGACAAACCATGCACGGAAGCGAATATTGAATAGCGCAGTGACTGGGGTATATATGGCCTTATCGATCCAGTGGACAAGTCACAGTGCAAGCTAATATCGTCGCCGAGTTCAACCAATTGTAGCTTGAGAGATGTTGTGCCTTGCAGTAAATCGCTCAGCTGCGAGTCCTCGGTTTGTGCCATTTTTATCCTATCCAGAGGTACTGTAGTCGGCATTGAAATGGCGTTGAGGCGTGAAAGAGCATCGGCGACTGTGTTGTTTGAAACCACTAGATGTATGATGCTAGTGGAGTACTGCGAAATGAAATCCAAATGGCGAAGTTGACGAGGAGAGGCTTTCAACCTGCATTTCAACGAATAAACTCAATGCGCAGTGCTGAGTAATGAAAGCCTAATAGATGACAACGATCGAACTGGATATGTTGAGCATGAGGAAACCCCGTGTAACCACCACCTATTTTTATGCCAGCTATTTATATACTACTTTTTCTATGAACTAATTATTATCTTAAACAAACTAACTCCATCTAAGTATAAGGCAGGTCATGATAGTCAAATTAGGGTAATATCATGAGATATAGATTCCTGTACGGCAGTAATTAGGTACCTAAATGAGAAAATAGAATCTATCACACGTATCAACTGAATCTAGATAAAGCGTTTAAAATTGTTATTAAAAATCTTCATTCATCGACGTAGTTATCGTACATAAAAAGTGAACGGAATTTAGTAAACGCTTAAAGTAAAACTACTGGATACTGGATGCCTATCTTTTTTTTGTGAACTGGAACCTCAAAGCAGCAACATGTTTTTAATCTACAACGGCTTTGCAAGTCAATTGTTAAAACTGAACCTTCAAAAACTTTTAATGATATTACTCAATGCCATCGCTGCCAAATGTTCGGTCATATAAAAAGTTACTGCAGAAGACCGTTTATATGTGTAAACTGCTAGCTGAACTATTCCACTACAGAATGCACTAATGTAAAGATGTTCCTGGAAGTTTTGCACACTGCTTAGATTTTACCAACAGATATTGTCGAAACAACACCGCAGTACAATACCAATAATTCAACAAATAAATCACCAAACTTTGCTCCAAATGTTACGAGTCAAAATTTCAATAATGTAGACAAGCATTCTTTCGCAAATATTGTCACAATAACACAAACATTAACAATGAATCTCTTTCCAAAATCTTTTTTTCAAAATTAAAAATGTGCCATGTAGGAGCAGCTTCAATTTAGAGATGCAGTTTAAAATATGATGAATTGGCTTCAGTTATCACAACTGAAATACAAGCAGCATCAGTTAAAATTAATTCAACTTGAGGTGGCCTTACTGTGACAGCAATATACATTCCACCACGTTTTATTCCAACAAGCCAAGAATTTATGAACTACTTCAACGAGCTAGCCACGAATTTTTTGGTTGACAGCAACTTGAATGCTAAGCATCCATGGTGGCATTCACGACAAATTAATCCAAAAGACAGGAAGCTATACAAATGCATTTCACAAAGTAATCTAAATACGCTATCGACCGGCAGACCTACTCATTGGCGGTCTAATCTATCCAGTCTTGCTGGCAACACGTGAAGAATTTTTAAAAATGATGATCTGAGACCCAATCACGTGGCTTAAATAGTTGAGGCAAACATCATAGCTCACACACATAAATTTAATATTCCATTAATAAGGAAAGATAATAATGTTGAATTTTTTTGTACGTCGTATGACTTAGATGATATGGTGGAAACTTTTAACCGAAAATACACGAAGCTGCGATACTCTCTACAACAACTAACCACTACAGCAACTCGGTGAGACAAAATTTACCAATAAATATAGAAATACCTCACTCAATTTTTGAAAAAAAAATCGTAGAAGGTACATAATAAGTCGAAGTACCTTTGATATAACTGAACTTAATAAAGTTACAAAGCATCTAAAGAAGTTCATTATAGACGAAAAGAATGATGCTTCATCAAACTTCATGATGAACTTTGTTGCAAGTATAAATAATAAACATAACTTGTGGAAAGCAGCAAAATATTTGAAGCACCTTTGCCAACATCAAGTTCGAATAAAAGATATGAATAATGTTTTGCTTTGCAGCTGGCGAATACTTTTCAGCCATTTAATATTATTCAACCTGCTGATTTAGTGGAGATAGAAGAAATTTTAGATTCTTCTTTCCAAATTGATCTACCAATCAAACATATTCTCGTGAAGCGGTGGAAGATGAAATAAAAGCCCTTAAAACTGCGAAATCACCAGGTTATGATAAATTAGATGGAAGAGTGTCAAAATCGTTACATCTAAAAGGGATTTTACTGCTGGTATTAATATATAACTGCATTTTAAAGGCTCAACCAAAATATTCCTAAGAATGCTGCTGCATAACATCATCAATTTGCCTTCAGAATAGAACATGGTACACCAGAGCAATGTCATCGTTTAGTGAAAACTATAATTGATGCATTTGAACAGAGACTCTTCCGTTCTGCTGTTTTTTTAGACGTCAAACAAGAATTTCATCCAGTTTGGCAATCTGGTCTAAAATACAAATTAAAGAAGCTTCCGTCAACACCATTCTATCTACTGCTTAAATATAACCTCAAAACCTCCCTATAGAAACTCATTCCTATCGCAAATTATTAATCGTAGGAACATACTGTTTTGTACCTATTTCATCTATATTACTGCGTGATTGAAGGATGAGAGCGACTGGTGGTAGTGGCTCAACGTAAACACCTCCGCTTCTCTGCGCCAGCCGCCCACTCTGGAAAACTATAAAGCGGCAGCGTTTTGCAAGCATCAATGATCGATCGTACAAGCTACAATCGACCCTTAACTTCGAATACCTATATGCTTAAATGAAAGAAGAGATATTATTGGAAGAAATGGTTTCGAACAAAACAAATTCTGTGATGAAAGAAAGGAATTGGCTCGTCTATTTGGAAAGCAAAGACTTGGCACTCTGCGAAACCTGTTAATTCTTTCGATCTATTGAGAACAGGAGACAGTGTGACGAGCAAGAATTCAATGATTGGAAGAATGCAGAAGTGCGAGTAGCTCAACACGAAATATCTCTAAATTATAAATCCTGCATTCTTGCTTTAAGAGCTAAATGTATGATCAACGGAAGAGGTTGATTGCTGTAATAAAAAGATTAGCTTCTATAAGCCTTGCTTTTAGAGGATGTAATGAAAAATTTGGCAAACAGTTCAGTGTAAATTGTTTTGTTAGTTTCTTGTGCAGTTCATTCATTGAATTTGGGGGAACCTCGTCCGCTGAGTCTTGTACAGAAGCCTGCCACTTGTCCATGTTGCTAGAGGAGGTATATAATTAATTCGTGAAGTCAACCGAACGTTCGAAAAAATTAAGGAGGAGGAAACACACTCAAAGAGTGTACCTCACTCGTTGGTCAGCTAAAGCAAATGCCTCTAAAAGTCAAAGAGATTCTTGGTATGAAGTTTTAAAAATGATTGAAAATGACATAACAGAGAAACCAGTCCCGCGAAACGAGGCAAATTATAAAAACTTAAAACAGCGTTCATGATCTTCTTTTGGAATACTATTTTGGAAAGGTTAAATAGAGCGTTCAGATTCAGAGTTCATCTGTAGATGAACTGATCTCTACGGATCTCCAGTAGAGTTTACAATAGCAGATTGGATAGGCCAAATTTTGAAATAAACTTGTAAAATTCCGCAGAAGTTCTAGTCGAATGCAAAAAGCGCGAAGTCTCTATGTATTACCGTTTTCGAGATTCTTTCGTTCTTGTTACATACATTTGCACAAAACCAATAGGCTCTTGTACCTTCGGTACAGGGCCTTATAAAGAGGCAATATAAAAGAATGAAAATGATGGATGAGAAATCGAATACAGAACCTCAAACACCCTCCGGCTCCGGCCTCTCGATACGACTCAAGTTAGCTTTAACTACACTCAGCGGAATCTTCATAGAATTTTCAGACATGAAAAATTAGTTAAAACCTTCCGAAAACCTTCTTTGTAATTCAGCAATTAGTATGTCCAACGTTTCGAAGTACTCAGACTTAAATGGCTTGTCGTCCTCTTCTATATTTTCTCTGGCGGAGAAAAACAAAAGGGGCCAAACGTCAAATAGTCATCCATCCGATTTGGTTATTTTACTTGCCTGTTGGAGGTCTGAGTATGTGTCCTATTTTTAGATTCACCGCAGTCGTGGCTTGTTAAAGGCTTAGCTTCTTCCAGAATATGATAATACATTTAATTTGATCTTAATTTTATACTTTCATCTACGATCTTCAATCCTGCGTCTGCAGATTGTTACGTGTATAAAACTTTTTTTGGCCAGAACCATGGTCATTCGGAATTCCAGAACAAGCATGCCTTTGTTAATACCGATATCAGCACCGTTGAATCTGTTATATTTAATTTCTTTCAAAGTCTGCAAAATCGATGAATAATTATCGTATACAACTTCTGTAACTGCTTAATGTCCAGACCTGCGTTGTTCGAGGAGACGGCCAATCCTTTTGCCACCATATTAGGCAGCTATTTTGCCATGATGAAAGAATTCATATAACATGATACATTGGTCAAAAACTAAACGAATGAAAGACAATTCTGAGATAGTCCTGATGACTATTAAGTGCAAGCGATGGCTAAGCAGTGGACGTAATTCGGCCCAATTTATTTTCTATTCTAGTCGCAACTCCAGAAACTTTCCTACTCAATGTACTTGCGACATCATAGCATTGGCTAAGCATACAAGAGGGGTCAATGTCATTTTCCGTAAGGGTATTTAACGTTAATTCCTTGAAAGTAACTGCATCATAGTTTTCAATAGTCTTAATCATTAGCATCGACTCATTGACGCCACACCATCTTCCATTAGAGTAAACAATTGCACGTCAGATTCATTAATATCTTAGACAATAGAACTTCGTACTGTTTGATCCATTGCTTAAATTATTTGTTTTTGAATTGAACAGATGAACGATATGTTGCGTTTGCTGGTATATGAGTGAGAACCTTGTTCAAATTTGAATCTTTCGTACATGTGTATTCAAATAAATTCTTACACTTCACTTAACAAAACTACAAACAATCATAATCAATCTCTAGTTTATGTTTATTTTTGTATAAATGGGGATTCCCCGTACTACATTGCAATATAGCCCAAAAATTCATGGAAAATGTTTTATGTTTATTTAGATTGATCCTTTACAATTCATTTGAGTTAGTTTTTGAATACAATATCGACCAAATGGCCACCTTTGTTCTTGATGGCAAAAAGTGTCCTTTTTCGAGCACTTTCCATGACTTTCTCGAGCATATCGGCCGATATATTGGCCATTTCGGTGCGAATACTCTCCTTGAGCTCTGTGATGGTCTTGGGCTTGCTCATGTACACTTTGCTCTTCAGATAACCCCACAAATCCGAACGCGAACGCGGCGGCCAGTCGATATCGCCTCTTTTTGACACAACGCGTCCAGGGAATTTTCGCTGCAAAAACTCCATTGTATCGATTGCTGTGTGACATGGGGCCCCGTCCTGTTGAAACCAGAAGTTATCTAGACCCTTTCCACCGATATCACTTGCCGTCGACTGTTTCGCCTTTTTTGAAGAAGTAAGGGCCGATGATGGTTGTTAAGTTATTCATGGCTCAAATTGTACTGAATTGACGTTTCCAAAACGTACCTACATAAGGCAATCGCTTCACGAACGTCAAAGCTATTCAGTGTTTCTATACCGAAGCTCGATATGGCACACCCTGTATATATTAATATAAAGATACTTAAAACTAAAGAAGCAAAGTTGCGACCACTCAGATCCGGTGGAGCAATTTTGTTGGCCTCCTTGCTGACCGACAAACGGGCGCAATTACAAAAATAAAGAAATTTAAAGAAAATGAAACTTACAAATTGGTTCAATAGTAGTTCGTTAGTACAGCATTTTTAAAAGAATTTGAGGACCAACGAAAATAGGAAAAGGAGGGAGTTTATTATATTTGGAACAGTGAGCTCGAAGTGAGTTACTGAGAGCGTAATAAGTCGTACAAAAAGGATATTTAATAGACACAAAATGGCGAGTTGGTCGAAAGGGGACATTTAATGAAATTGATTGAAGCAAGTATGGCGAATCAATTGCATCAATAGGAATTTTATGGACACAAACCACAGGAAGATCAATTAATTTTAATCGGTCCTTATCAGATGGAAAATTTGCATGGGTATCCCAATTATGACTGCGAAAAGCAAAATGAAGAAACTGTTTTGAACTGATTAAATACGGTTTGGTTGATTACTGTAATAAGGATTCTATACACAGGATCCAAATTCTAAAATTGGGCGGACAAGTGAGGTATAGAGAAGTTTAGTGGTATAGGGGTCATTAAACTCCTTGGACCAACGCTTAACAAAGCTTAGATCCATTGATCCAATGTGTTGCCCAAATCATTAAAACAATATTCTCTGCCGAGGATATTGTTATTTAAAGAACAATCTATTATAAATGGATTTCTACCATGAAATGTCATACATTTACATTTTAAGAAATTTTAGTTCAGATAATTAAGACTACACCATGTATGTAGGGAGTTCAAATCAGCCTGTATCATCTCTGTCATCTGCAAGATAATTAATAAAAATATTAAACAATATAGGACCAAGGTGGCTCCCTTGGGGCACACCAGAAGATACGACAATAGTTTTAGATAAAGAATGGTTGAATAATACTTTTTGTGACCTACTGGAAAAGTATGACTCAATCTAAGAGCAAAGAGAGGGTGGGAAGCTATAGTTTTCAATTTAAACAAAAGGTGTTTGTGACACATACTATTAAAAGCTTTACTGAAGTCTGTGTATATGACATCAGTTTGATAGTTTAACAGCTAAGGAATGCCTCTATTTTTTGCCTTTTTTTATGAAGTGGAATTATGAATGATTCTCTCCTAAGAGATGGAAACTTGCATAGCATACTGCTAAATGCTTGTGAAAGACTATTGGACCACAGTTGGCCCGTTCTGTTTGTTTGCCTATCCAGCTTGAGTGTGGCGTCCTGACTACATTCTTTTTGGTATTAGGCTTACTACCAGGACTTTGTACTTTAACTGCGAATAAAAATTGTCTGGCATAATAAATGTTCGTGCTAAAGTACCATAGGTCACTATCTTTTGGATGCTATTCACTCCGACCTTTAATTGCTGAAAATCAATAGATTGACAAGAGGCTGATGATAACAGCCTACATATGACGATTAGGATTTCCGACCACCCCGGTGGGTGAACTTCACTGTTCTGAGCTTCCAATAGGAGCCGCCAATAGGCTTGAAAGGAGTTTGCCACAAGGCGTCCAATAAGAAGATTAAGAAGGACTTATTTTGGAGTTGGCGCTACATTTAAAAGACGGTGATGAGTGTTAATAAATTTCGAGAACACTTCACAATAATTGGTAGAGTTTGGTGATTAAAAATAGGAAGCGACATGATATGCTCATAGGATATATCAAATCCTGATTCCTACCGAAATAACATAATATAAAATGTGAAAAAAAAACTCTTTAAAAATAATTACAGAGAAAAGTATAAAATATCCGGAAGAACATATATTAGCTTAGCGTTTAATGCTGAATATGAGTGCATTTACTTATGGTGTCCTCATATGTCTTCTGTCTGCTTCATACATTCGCCAAACTGTACCCCGTGGATACAAATAGATTTTTTTTAAAATTTTTTATTTACATATAAATACATTGTGAAGAGTGTCATAAAATATTTAAGTGCTTAAAATTTAAAATTTAGTAACAAAATAAAATCTTATAAACACCTTTTAGTCATTTTGCAACACCAAAATTTCTGTATATGTTGCCAAGCAAACTGAAGCCAAGAAATAGAAAAACTTAAAAAGAGAAAGTAGTGCAGACACATGCTGAAAGGATTCGCATACACATATAAACATACAGGAGCACACACATCCTTACCCAAATTGTTTGCAATGAAAACATTATCATAAAACAGTTAGGAGAAAATTGAGCAAATTTTTACATAAAAACGAAAAAAAAAATTGTGCAGCAGTTTTTCTTCTTGGCTCTGATCCAAAAGTTGAACGAAATTTTTGCCACTTTGCGGCCATAATTTGAATTAGGAAGATAAAATGAAATAAAGACAAAATTGAAGATGCCCGAGGAGAATTTTAGTGCAATTCAGATTTAAATGAGTTTATGGCCAATTAAAGTTGAATTCAGGCAAAACATAAATACTTCGATTTGGCTTGGAGTACGATAACGAGAAAAAATTATAATAAATAGATAAAGTTTTGTTCAAAGATCATTGAGTTGAAATTCTTTGCTTGCCTTAAACTAGATGACACGAAGCAAGCAGCCAGTATAACAAGACTACAAAACAACAGCTGAAAGGCTCAAGGATAATGGATTGCTTCACGCTTTCTTTAGGCATGTTTGGCAAACCATCGAGCAAAAACCGAATCGAGCGGCGACAGACGGACAGAACGATATACAGATAGAAGATAGTTAGATAAATGGCGGCATGCATCAGTAACTCCATAGCAAAAAAGCACGAAAAGCAAAAAAATGCAAAAAAAAATAGAGTCATTCCGTAGCGCAGAGACTCTAAAAAGTAGTCTTAGTGCGGAAGTTTTCAATTTTAAGCCGAAGTGAACACAGAAAAGCATCTGCCTTGAAAAACTGCCGAAACACAAAATTGCAACAAAAGAAAAAAAAAAGAAAAAAGTGAAGAAAAGGAAAAGAATTGTTTTTGCTGTTTGTAATTTTCTTCTTTCACTTGCAACGAAGATAGTATAAATAGCGAAAAGAAAACTGTGAAAAAACAAGCGGAAGGACAGCATGGATGTGCAAAAAAAAAAAAAAAAAAAGACTAAAGAAATTTATTTCGTTTTGCGGTTTTTGACCACATTTTCCACTTTGTACTGCAAAGAAAGTAGAAAAAACCAAATTAAGGAAGTAAAAAAAAATCCTAAAAGTGCAAGAAAAGCACGCCAAGTGCGGCCTGCATTCGCAGAAAGGCCAACTCCTTGACGAAAAATGAAGAGGTTTCGGCCTTTAGACACAATATTCACGCTTCACCGCACTTTTCGGAGTTTATTCGATAAGCAATTGAATTGACGATAGTTCGTTCCGTTGGTCACTCGGTTGGGCGATCATTTAGGCTGTGAATATATTGCAAAAAAATTTTTTAATAATTTCGACGCAATGTTGAATGGTAAAGCACATCATGGGGAGTATGACAGAACCAAATGACGAGCATTTCCACCTGAAACGAAATAGTAATATTGCATAACAATTCACAAAAACCCTTCAAAGGCACGAAAGAAACTAATTTATTCACTGTATTCAATAAAAGAAAAGTTGAAACAACTCAGTAGATAAATAAATAATAGAAACGTGGAGTACTTCATTACAACTTATGGCCAAGAAAGTATGAATGACAGAGTGGGACGAGCCATATCGACTTCATTTTAATTAACTCGCAGTAGAGGGTCTAAAATCTGCGACTATAACAAATATACAAGGTGACAAGAACTTAAGCCATGTGTAATTTGGATGTCGTGACATAGGAAATAGGATACTGATTTATTGCATAGATAGAAACAGAGGAATGTTGCATTGCATTTGATGTAGGTTGCATTTCACAAACACCGTCCGTTGAAAATAATTTAACATAATGCATAGGGCTAGCGATTTCTTGGTTTAAATAAAAAAAAGTCAAAACAATGTCTATCGAATGAGAGAAAGTTGAACAGCACAAAAATCTAAAAGCATAATGCTTGATTAACTCTCCCAGCCAAAGGAGATATGAAAAAGGGACCAAAGGGGCATATTGAACTCGTCGGGCAACCTGTTATCTACCTATAATAACTCGCATTGAAAGGTGAAAGAAATACTTATTAATTCGATAGGAATAAAACCATTTTGATTGTTTAACAGTAAGCCTAAAGATTAGGCGCATGCTGTAAAGAAAAGGAAGTTCGAGGCTCAATAAATCTGCAACGATGATAAGTCTAGACAAATTCAACTTCTTTAGCTATGAATAATCTAGAAAGAAATGTTTTTATCGACCTTGTGCAATGATAGAATTACAATGAAAAATCCCGGCATTTCAGATGCAAGTTACATAATTCGAAAATCTATTCGATTTGAGGAGAAACGCCTTTTCATACGCAAGAAAAATTAGCAAGAAAGGCGTGAGTTTGAGGATATTGAGATGTTACGTGACAGAAATGAAGCTCGAAAATTCTATCAAAAGGTCAAGCGTCTGACTGAAGGTTTTAAGCCCAGAGTAACTTTCTGTAAGGATGACAATGGATATCTGGTAACGGATGAACAGGAATCACTGAGATTATGGAGGAGTCATTTCTCCAACCTACTCGGAGGCGAAGAAGCGCACAATTCCGCCGATAGAGAAATGACACCGGAACCACCAGTTAATGATGGCACTATTGTAGAGCAACCGGACTATAACGAGGTCGATTCGGTTATTAAAAAGCTGAAAAATAACAAAGCGGCAGGCTCTGATGGGCTGCCAGCTGAGTTATTTAAGACCGGCGGAGAAGCGTTGGTTAGGAGTGTGCACCAACTTTTATGCAAGATATGGTCCGATGAACGCATACCCAATGACTGGAATCTCAGTGTTCTCTGTCCTATCTTTAAGAAAGGAGACCCCGCTGTTTGCGCCAACTACCGCGGAATAAGTCTCCTTTCCATTGGATATAAGACTCTGTCGCGCGTATTGTGTAATAGGCTGAAGCCATATACCGACTCACTGATAGGACGATATCAGTGTGGCTTCAGACCAAAAAGGTCGACCAGTGACCAAATATTCACACTACGCCAAATCTTGGAAAAGACCCGTGAGTTCAACAAAGACACTCACCACCTATTTGTCGATTATAAAGCCGCTTTCGACACGCCGATACGATCGAAGTTCTTCGACGCCCTGTCTGCACTAGGTATCCCGGCAAAGATTGTCCGTCTTTGCATGGCGACGCTATCTAACACACAAAGCGTTGTCAGGGTGGGGAAAAACCTCTCCGACCCCTTTGATACCAAGAGAGGTTTCAGGCAGGGCGATGCTCTGTCGTGCGATTTTTTCAATCTTCTGATGGAACACATCCTACGCCAGTGCCCGTACATACAGAGTATGTCTGGCTCGATCTCGCTTACACCGATGACATCGATATCAACAGTACGCAGGAACGGCGAGTCAACAAGGCGTTCTCGGAGATTGAAGAACAGTCTCGGCTCATGGGTCTAGCGGTGAACGAGGACAAGACGAAGTACTTGGTGTGTTCTCGCACTCCGTCAATGCGTCTTGGACGGTCAGTGACGATGGAGAATTTCAACTTCAGTGTTGTAGAAAACTTCGTCTATCTTGGAACAGAGATAACCAGTAACAACAACGTCAGCCTGGAGATCAGGCGAAGAATCACGCTTGCAAACAGATGCTTTTTTGGGCTGAGCAAGCAAATGAGAAGTAAAGCCCTCTCTCGACGGACGAAAATAAAGATCTATAAGACGCTGATACTCCCGGTCCTACTGTATGGCGCAGAGGCATGGACCGTGATTGAGTCAGATGAAACAGCGTTGGAAGTCTTCGAGAGGAAGATTCTTCGCAGGATCTTTGGTCGTGTTAGAGTCGGCGACGAGTTTAGGTCCCGTATGAACCGCGAGCTGTACGAGCTATTCGATGAGGTTAACATAGTCCAGCGCATAAGATTCCAGCGGCTGCACTGGGCTGGGCACCTCATTCGAATGGATTAAAGAGCTCCAGCACGCATGGTTTACATGGGGGGCCCAAACTTTATTAATAGAATGACCAGGTATGGGGAGATCTCTCCGTACTTGGCATTCCAGCGCGCACAAGATTATGGAGGCTGGCGCGCCTTCCTAGACGCGGCCATGACCGGCAGACGGTTGATGGCCACATAAGTAAGTAAGTAAGAATACGATTTTAGAGAAAACATGTTCGAACAGTAGTACTAGTTCCAAGCAGTATGTACGTACGTATATCATCTCTAGAACATTCTTAAAAGGTGCAAAGTGTTAGTCAAAATAATTGACTTGATAAAACCCATGTAAATATATTGGCTCTAAATTTCCTTTCGCAGTTTTTTATGTCGTAACTTAGTTTAGGCAAGATCGTATACTTTATTTTCTTTTTAACTTCGTTGTGTAGGAAATATTAGTCCAATGTCTTCCATTTACTCAGTTGGAGGACACAAAAATATAAAATAACTTTTTTTTACAGAGCAAAAGAAGAATCTTTATAGCAAAACACATTTTATAAGGTTTTAAAGGTATTATTAAGCTGTTGTTAAGGAACTCTTTGAAAACGAACTATCGTTGAGTGTTAGAAACAGTAGGTAAGCGTGCCATTAAGTGAGAAGTGATAGAGCTAACACACGCGTTTTAGATTATGTGATCTCAAAGTGAATACTGGTGACGCGAACATTGGCTCCATACAGCTGTTAATATCCTGCTAGTCATTATAATATCTGAACTGGAGTTTAAGAGAATTTCTCGAGCGGCGTTTCGTGGAAAATTTTGTGCGCTCTTTCATCAAAGAATCCAGAACATCCGGCGGTACAGCTTCCTGGAGTAGTTTCACTGTCTAACCGACATTTTGGTGAATTTTTTTGTTCTATATACTTTTAAGCTCGTGTGGTCTTTTTTTAAATAAATGATTTTACCAAGATAGTATCTAAAAGAAATCAGAAAAATAAAGAGATACAATTTGTATGTGTTGGACCATTTTGGTCCAATGTAATTTTCCATTTACTATATTACAAAATGCAATTCAATTCTTTAGTAAGTATTGGGAATATTTATTACTTACATGTTTATAAGGCCCTGTACCGAAGGTACAAGAGCCAATTGGTTTTGTGCAAATATATGTAACAGGTAGAAATACGTAAACTGAAACCAATAGGGCATAAAAATAT
>JAWNNP010000428.1:0-26746 GCA_035044805.1 Leucophenga maculata
GTATGTTTGTATGTTTGTATGTTTGTATGTTTGTATGTTTGTATGTTTGTATGTTTGTATGTTTGTATGTTTGTATGTTTGTATGTTTGTATGTTTGTATGTTTGTATGTTTGTATGTTTGTATGTTTGTATGTTTGTATGTTTGTATGTTTGTATGTTTGTATGTTTGTATGTTTGTATGTTTGTATGTTTGTATGTTTGTATGTTTGTATGTTTGTATGTTTGTATGTTTGTATGTTTGTATGTTTGTATGTTTGTATGTTTGTATGTTTGTATGTTTGTATGTTTGTATGTTTGTATGTTTGTATGTTTGTATGTTTGTATGTTTGTATGTTTGTATGTTTGTATGTTTGTATGTTTGTATGTTTGTATGTTTGTATGTTTGTATGTTTGTATGTTTGTATGTTTGTATGTTTGTATGTTTGTATGTTTGTATGTTTGTATGTTTGTATGTTTGTATGTTTGTATGTTTGTATGTTTGTATGTTTGTATGTTTGTATGTTTGTATGTTTGTATGTTTGTATGTTTGTATGTTTGTATGTTTGTATGTTTGTATGTTTGTATGTTTGTATGTT
This sequence comes from Leucophenga maculata, assembly GCA_035044805.1. Lineage (NCBI taxonomy): Eukaryota > Metazoa > Arthropoda > Insecta > Diptera > Drosophilidae > Leucophenga > Leucophenga maculata. The sequence continues at coordinate 576 of JAWNNP010000428.1, forward strand.
TGTATGTTTGTATGTTTGTATGTTTGTATGTTTGTATGTTTGTATGTTTGTATGTTTGTATGTTTGTATGTTTGTATGTTTGTATGTTTGTATGTTTGTATGTTTGTATGTTTGTATGTTTGTATGTTTGTATGTTTGTATGTTTGTATGTTTGTATGTTTGTATGTTTGTATGTTTGTATGTTTGTATGTTTGTATGTTTGTATGTTTGTATGTTTGTATGTTTGTATGTTTGTATGTTTGTATGTTTGTATGTTTGTATGTTTGTATGTTTGTATGTTTGTATGTTTGTATGTTTGTATGTTTGTATGTTTGTATGTTTGTATGTTTGTATGTTTGTATGTTTGTATGTTTGTATGTTTGTATGTTTGTATGTTTGTATGTTTGTATGTTTGTATGTTTGTATGTTTGTATGTTTGTATGTTTGTATGTTTGTATGTTTGTATGTTTGTATGTTTGTATGTTTGTATGTTTGTATGTTTGTATGTTTGTATGTTTGTATGTTTGTATGTTTGTATGTTTGTATGTTTGTATGTTTGTATGTTTGTATGTTTGTATGTTTGTATGTTTGTATGTTTGTATGTTTGTATGTTTGTATGTTTGTATGTTTGTATGTTTGTATGTTTGTATGTTTGTATGTTTGTATGTTTGTATGTTTGTATGTTTGTATGTTTGTATGTTTGTATGTTTGTATGTTTGTATGTTTGTATGTTTGTATGTTTGTATGTTTGTATGTTTGTATGTTTGTATGTTTGTATGTTTGTATGTTTGTATGTTTGTATGTTTGTATGTTTGTATGTTTGTATGTTTGTATGTTTGTATGTTTGTATGTTTGTATGTTTGTATGTTTGTATGTTTGTATGTTTGTATGTTTGTATGTTTGTATGTTTGTATGTTTGTATGTTTGTATGTTTGTATGTTTGTATGTTTGTATGTTTGTATGTTTGTATGTTTGTATGTTTGTATGTTTGTATGTTTGTATGTTTGTATGTTTGTATGTTTGTATGTTTGTACGTTTATCCATTGGTATGTTGGTTCGTTTTTTCGGTATGTGGTTTAATGTGTTATTGTGTATATGGGTTTATTTTAGTTAATTTGTTGAAATGTGTATGTGTTAGTTTGTTATAAAAGAAATAGATTGAAACGATTTGTAACAAAATTACTAAATTTATAGAGACCATGTTTGAATATCTAAAATAAAAGCAATTTACGGAATATTCATTTTTGTTTTTTTGAGTAGTCGGTGCAATGAAATCAATACATTCTGATGCTAAAATATGCGCTTTGTCACCTTTCAAACAAAGTGGTAACATTGAATATTGGAAATATATAATAAAATGTGGTTAAACAAACAAAATGCTATTGGTTTCATGTATAACGCTTTATTATTAACTTAAGGTGAACAACACGAACTCGACTCTCAACTTTTTAACTTATCTGTTGTCACAATGGCTATTTTACTGCGCGCCGGCAGTTGCTATATTTATCTATACAAGGATAAGCTGAACGTATTACTCTCATATATTATTTAATATAATGAGTACAACATTATACCAGATGTGTACTAAATGACAGATGCCTTCTCATTTGCTTGACAGTTGGAAACTCTCGACATATTTTATAAAATATTTATCTGACCCAGACTGCTTGAGAAATTGCGTTAGAGTCCGCAGTGACTGCCTGGTAATTTATAGTCATAAAATCTTATCCTATCCACTCTCCTTAAATGGGCATGTCCTTAGAGTTCTAGGGAGAATCTTCGTTTATGCACATGTTCCCTTTCGTAAATTGCTTTAACGGAGGTCTCAACAAATGGCGATCATCTTTTCTAGTTATTGTCTTACCCGGATACTGCGAATCTCTACCCGGGAACCTATCTCCTTGTTCAAAACTTGTGTTAGTCGAGAACATTAATAAGAATAGAATAAAGAATAATAATATTAAAAGAAACAAATAAAAATAAGCTGATCTAGACAGGTACTTCTAAATTACTGCCAGAAGGAACAACAAATTACGATAGCAAAATTAACAAGCCAACCGTAACAAATGATATGTATGCGGAGAAGCAAGTGACAAAACGCTTATTTCCGAAGACATCTGTGAACGGAGATACAACCAACCTGCTTCAATAAGATGGATCTTCCGATTCTAGCCTTTATCTTTTTCAATTCATTCTCATTCAGTGGCCGATTGCTCAGGCTAATTACAGTTTACTACTTTGGTAAATCTCTATGCAATCATCTAAATCATCTAATTATATAAAAATAAATGTATAATAAGTCTTTTATGGGTTACTATACCGTTCATCCGATAACCATGAAACTTTGGGAAGATATTGAATACACTCCCGCGTATAGTACATCTATCATACGATATGATCTACATTGCGATCCAGAATTTATTCAATTGTAATAGCAATTATAATACTCAAATAATTTGATATATGTATTTCATATGATTATTATTTTGATTGTACAATATTTATGCGTTACGTTTCGGTGTGTAATTTTGGGTGCTTTCTCAAGGCGGAAGTCTAAGATATGTGTCACGGGAGGATGAGCGCCTGAAAGGGTATTACACGTATGTATTACAATTCATAAACTTTGCAGCCTATCTTATGAGATAAAATGTAACAGCAGGTATTAGCATGTCGGGTCAGTTAAGTATCGTAGCATACCATGACAAATCAAATATTGTAAAATCAAACATGAAAAATTCCATTTTTGGTGATGTCTCCTTATACAAAAGCAAAAAGAAGCCGGGTCCGCTAGAAAACTATATTATTTTGTATTGGGAATTCTTTTTTTTAAGTTATAAGATTTAGACTCGATGTATGTGTTGTCAGTTGCAGGTTTAATGTAATGTGAAATGACGAGGATTATTTCATGAGATTAGACGGATGGACAAAAAAAAAAATAAATAACTAAAAAATAGCTACGCTATTTTCGGGTGCCCCATGCACCTCATCTTCTTTTATTCCGTTTAATACGTATTTATCGAAAATTAATTTTTGTTTGAGTTTAAAAAAATATAGCTAAAAAACACATTTAATAGCAAAGTGAACTAAAAATTAAAAAATAGTTTTGAATAAGTTTAAAATTAGAATTAAGTGATTTACAGAAAATTAACTTTAGCATAATAATAAGCGTTGGGTGCTTGATATTAATTGTTATAATTATTTCATGAGTAGCTATAAGTAAATATAAATGAATTATAATAATATATTATTAGTCTTATTAGTATATCATATGTTGTAGTTATCAACAAGTTATTTCATTATCGTTCTCGTAACATAGCCATTTCATTTAATGGATCATCATTACATAGAACTCTTCATGGTAACTTTGAGCAATAAAGCTCTTCTATTTGGATACCATTCAATGAACTTCCGCGACCCAAATAAATAAGCGCATGATTTACCGTACATCCTTGCATTTTGTGTTCGGTCGACGACCAACTCCTTTCAGCGGTACTATAGCTATATTTTGCTCGATACCATCTGGACCGAAATCGATATGGACTGATGGAATGTCCGTATCATATACTTCATTACGTCGGAAATGTGGCCAGATAATTTCGAAAATAACGTCCACAATGCCATCTATATTCGATCTTAACCTGACCTTGCTCCCACGAAAACATGACTCACACAACATGCCCGCCCAACACTCAACAGAACCGCTGTATTAACTGATTGAAAATCATAAACGTCGTTTTTTTAATTTATAATTTTATTCATTTTATCCTGATGATACTGGTCAGGATGATTGTGAAATTATTGTATTGTTATCGGTGCTCAACGCACGTGCAAAATTTCAAATTATTTCGATGTTAGGAAGCTGACGAAAATTGAGTTGAAAGATTCCGTTAGATAGATACATACAGTCCAAGCTAATTAAAGCGTGTTAAAAAGCTATAGTGTTCGAGTAAATAAATGAAATTTGATTTTCATTTTAATTCGAAATAATTTTATATAAACGTTGACTTTAGTACAACCAAAGCGAGCCACAATAAAGTTTCATGGAGAGTTCAGCATGGAAAGGCCCTCTATACATGAGAGTCAAGGGCGACATTCCTTCCAAGAGTTAAGGAAAGAACACAGAATGACTTCTGGATCTTTTAGAAACCCAAAGTGAGGGACTTAACACATGGTGCATTTCAAGCATTGTCCACGCAAAATGAAAAATTTCTCGGATTTATACCAAATTTTTTTATCAGTTGTCTAGAATAACAAATTTTTCGCGACATATTTATTTTTCAACAGATTTTTTCATGAGCTTCCATTTTGAAAAATATTTAAATTTTCCAAAAATTTTTTAAAATCCTACTAATATTATAAATGCGAAAGTTTGTATGTAAGGATGGATGTAAGTTCCTCTCTTACAGCTAAGCCGCTTAACCAATTTGTATGAATTTTGGTATAGAGACAGAAGGGACGATGGAAAAGAACATACGCTATGTTTTGACAAAATTGGAGAAGGCGTTTCCCCACTCCCCCATATAAGCGACAATCAAAATTTGTTATTTCTTTGCATTCATTTAAGGTACAGAGTTGAAATTCGGTATACATGTTAAGTGAATCAGGGAACTCAATCCGTAAAGTTTGGTCAAAATCGGAGGGGGCGATACCCCACCCCTCATATAAGCGATAATCAAAATTTGTCATATCTTTGCATCCATTTAAGGTACAGAGATGAACTTTGGATATAATATTCGATTGGATATAATACTCTGAAGCCAAATACGGATTCACTGATAGGACGATATCAGTGTGGCTTCAGACCAAAAAGGTCGACCAGTGACCAAATATTCACATTACGCCAAATCTTGGAAAAGACCCGTAAGTTCAACAAAGACACTTACCAACGATTTGTCGATTATAAAGCCGCTTTGGACACGCCGATACGATCGAAGTTCTTCGACGCCCTGTCTGCACTAGGTATTCCGGCAAAGATTGTTCGTCTTTGCATGACGACGCTTTGTAACACACAAAGCGTTGTCAAGGTGGGGAAAAACCTCTCCGACCCCTTTGATACCAAGAGAGATTTCACGCAGGGCGATGCTCTGTCGTGCGATTTTTTCAGTCTTCTGATGGAATACATCTTACGCCAGTGCCCGTATATACAGAGTATGTCGGGCTCGATTTTCGAAAAGGAAGTGATGCTCCTCGTTTACGCCGATGACATTGATATCATCAGTACGCAGGAACGGCGAGTCAGCAAGGCGTTCTCAGATATTGAAAAACCATCTCGGCTCATGGGTCTAGCGATGAATGAGGACAAGACGAAGTACTTGGTGTCTTCTCGCACTCCGTCATCGCGTCTTAAGCGGTCAGCGACGATGGAGAATTTCAACTTCAGTGTTGTAGAAAACTTCGTCTATCTTGGATCCAAGGTAACCAGAAACAACAACGTCAGCCTGGAGATCAGGCGAAGAATCACGCTTGCAAACAGATGTTTTTTTGGGCTGAGCAAGCAAATGAGAAGTAAAGCCCTCTCTCGAAAGACAAAAATCAAGATCTATAAGACGCTGATACTCCCGGTCCTAATGTATGGCGCAGAGACATGGACCGTGATAGAGTCGGATGAAATAGCGTTGGAAGTCTTCGAGAGGAAGATTCTTTGCAGGATTTTCGATGCTATTAGAGTCGGCGTCGAGTTTAGGTCCCGAATGAACCGCAAGCTGTACGATCTGTAGTCCAGCGCATAAAATTCTAGCGGCTGCACTGGGCTGGGCATCTCATTCGAATGAATGAAATAGCTCCAGCACGCATGGTTTACATGGGGGCCCAAACTTGGTTGGTGGACGACCGATGGAATGACCAGGTATGGAGAGATCTCTCCGTACTTGGCATTCAAAACGACTGGCGCCAGCGTGCACAAGACTAGGGTGGCTTGCGCGCCTTCCTAGACGCGGCCATGACCGGTAGACGGTTGACGGTCGTATAAGTAAGTAAGTAAGTTAAGAGGATCAGAAGAAGTTAACCAGTAAAGTTTGGTCAAAATACACCAACATAGAAAGTTCCGATTTTTACCAACCAATCAATTTCACGACTTTATACAAACAAAAGACGGAACATTTTTTTTGTTGTGTTTCCGAAATCAAAGACCAGAAAGAAACACGTAATTGCTAAAAATCAGAGAGCAACAAAACCAATAGTATTAACTACAGGTGTAAGCAAGAACTAGAGAAATATTATAGCTTTGTGACATGGCAATGAAACAAAATGCAGTGCACAGAGAAAGAACCTATGAATGATAGCTAACCCATTTAAAATCGATATAAATCAAAAATGGTCACTCGAACTGAAAAATGATAAGGGAAACTTAAAGATGATTTTCAAATACCTATCCAATGATTTATTTAACAACGTCCGTATACTTTAACAATGATCAAAGAGAGAATAGCAAAATATAAGAAACCTGTTAATAAAAAATAAGTTAAAAATATTGCTTCAAAATAATTAATGGAATCTATATTTACTTATATAACTTAAACATTAAATTTTTATTGATTTTATATATATATTTATATTTTATACATATATACATATATTTTATACATAAAAATTTAATGGTCGTTTGTGCAACACCTCAAATCTGTACTTTTCTTTACCGATTGTTTTAAAATTTTGGCACAACGTTACATTCGCATTTTATTAAATTATTCTTCTTCTTAGATGCGCCCGGAGGAACTGATAAAACGTTTCTAATTTAATTGATTCTGGCACAGGGATGATATTTGGTATACATGTTAACGGAATCGGGTTCATTAATCGTGTTGAGTTTCGTCAAAATCAGAGGGGGCTATACCCCACCCCCCATAGAAACGATAAACAAAAAAATTAGTCATACATTCGCATCTATGTAAGTTATATCGATGAAATTTGGTATACATGTTATTGGGATAGCGAGAAGTAACACTGTTAAGTTTGATCAAAATAGATGTCATATCTTTGCATCCATTTTAGGTGTAGGGATGATTTTGGAAAACATTTTAATGGGAAATTTACGATCCATGGAAAAAGGGGAAGAATTTAACTATCTATAAAGAACATGCATACATATATGTATGCAGACAATATTTTACAAAACAACAAATTTTAATAAAAGAAGAACATTTTAATGGCCGTCTGAACCCTGTAAAATGAAAGGAGACATTCATTTCTATAGTTCAAAGAGTCAAATATTAGTTAGTGGTTAGTAAGTCACACAGCAGAGCGGCGCGACGCAAGTAAGGCGTCACGTTGACATGGCGCGATTTTCGTCACTCATTTATTCAAAAACAAAAACGGTTTTTCAAAAATCAAGTATTTTGTAGAAAACAATCTGTAAAAAAAGCAAAAAATCAAAACCATTAAAACTCGTAAGTTATGGATACAAAAAAAAATCAATATGGACTTCACCAATCGAAAGGTCATGAACAAAATCTATAAAAATTATGTCGCGAAAAATTTGTTCATCTTTCTGTTCAAGTATAATAAATAAACAAAATAGAGCGTGTCTTCCATCTGTCAATTTGTACTAACATTTAAAAATAATTAGCTGACATATTACTGACCTATTAAACAACTGTTAAACAAAATTGGGTATAAATCAGAGAATATTTTAATTTTGGGTGGAAAATTGATGTAAATTGCAACACATGTGGAAAGTGTACTCGCAACACCATTAGGGAATAAGGTACATGATGGTGGTGGGCATTGACGATTGAGTCCAGTTTAAATTACCGTTATACCAGTGCATTTTTGGAAAACGACCACGAAAGAGAAGATCGTAAATCGCTGTAAGGAAAATGCATATACATATGTACTGATGATATTCTGATTTCGGGAGCCGAAATAGCTTCTCGAATTAGATATTAGACACACCAAAGAGAAGCTATGCTCAAAGCTTCAAATGGATTTTACTAAACACGATGGAAGAGATATACAAGCAAATCAAAGAAACAGCATCGCATAGAAGTCTGTTACATCGTAACATGCATGCAGGGCGGGCAGATCACCTAACACTACACTCCTGAATCCAACTTGAGTAATTAGCGCATCTCTTTATCACTTAAAATCGCAATACACTGCCGATCAACGAAATAGACTCACATCGTTTTTTTTAAGAAAATCGAGTTTATTATATCATTTTAAGAGCACAATTTGGAAAACGTATTTTTTACTATGCACTATTCAATTCTTAAGTAAACGAAACAAAAATGAGCATTCTAAGTTGAATGGTATATTTTTAAACAACTTTTTAGTGAGTGAACCTTAAAAAGCGGTCACTTTTTATCGCTCAACCAAATAGACTCAAGGTCTTAAACTTAGTATAAATCAGAAATGTATTGAAAAATATATTATTAAATAAGTGTTTATAATGCTTTAATGTTAATTAATAATGTGTATAACCACTTTTGTCTGGAATCACTTCATAAAATCGCTCAGGGATTGAATCGTAGAGAGCCTTTAGATAGTCCAAGGACACTGCGCTCCAGGCGTTCTTAATCGCAAAAAAAATTTCTAGAAGTCAGTCTGTTGTTTGTCATTTTCTAAGAAATTTATCGACTTACGGAAAAAATTATTAATTAACATTATTAATTAACATTAAAGCATTTATTATCCGATTTTGATGAACTTTTTGGATTTTGGCTTAGAAAGACGATATCTTTATACTGGCATACTTACTTTTTTTTGTGCCGAGGAAATTTTTAGCCTTGGGGGTGATTTTATGGGGAAGGGGGTGAGGGGCAAGATTTCAAAATAAACTTGTAAAATTCCGGAGCAGTCCTAGTCGAATGCAAAAAACACGAAGTCTCTATCTATTACCGTTTCCGAGATCCTTTCGTTCATACGGACGGCCAGACGGACAGACGGACATGGCTATATCGACTCCTCTATCACTCCTGACCATTATGGGGGTAACTTTGGGGGGTCTCCGACCATTATTTCTACCTGTTACATACATTTGCACAAACCCAATAGGCTCTTGTACCTTCGGTACAGGGCCTAAAAAATATGTTTTCCAAATTGTGCTCTTAAAATGATATAATAAACTCGATTTTTAAAAAAAAAAAGATTTGAGTCTATTTCGTTGATCGGCAGTGTATATATATTCATGGACTTAAATGTGTTGCTTGGCACTGCGAATTGATTGAAAGCAAATAAGTGTCGAATAGAGAACATATGACACTTCTTTTTGTACAATTAACGATAATTGTTCGATATGGAAGGGTGTAATTACTGCTAGCTATTCGGATCTAATTGTTGTCATTGACATATCACATTTGTATTGTGGTCAATACCAAACGCCCTGCGACTTGAGTTCGCCTTGTTCGTTTTTTTTTTTTTTTTTTGTTGCGGCTACATAAAACTTGGAATGAAGAAACGATAACTTCATACTCTGCTACTAGTCAGAGCTTGCCCACATTGGCTCGGCAAGTTTCAAAACGTTGTTGATGCTTAAGCTGGATTATTGTGTGTACACGATAGAATAAATGCTAGCGTGCGCGCTGCGGACTTTTATATATGAGGCATTCTCTGAAAAAAATGCCACTTAAAAAAAAAAGTTCTCCATTTTTTCTGACAATTATATATCTAGTAGTATATGGGCAAACAGTCCACCAGCGAACAATTTTTGAAATGAGCCTTTTGTTATTTTTTTTTATGTAGAACAATAGAGTAGATATCTAATTTTAAAAATTTATAACAAAAAAAACATTTCGATGTTTATAAATACAAAAGTTATTACCAAACCCAACCCAACCTCGGTGTTGTTACTTTTATACCAAAAATTAAAATTTTTTCGGTATACATAATATAACATTATTGTTAACATAGAAGATCGGACAGATAGCTATATTAGGGTTTGTTTAATTCTCTTCAAATTTTGTATAACAATTATTATGTTTCTATTTTGGAATAATTAAAATTAGGTATGAAACGTCAAGTCCAAGCGTTGTAGCGTGCGTCACAGAAATTAAGGTTTTTTTATATAGTTAGTATAAACAAAATTTTTTTTTTTAAGTCGTCTATAGTTCTAAATCATATCTATTTTTTATTTTTAAGTTTATTTAAAAACAAAGTTCTACATATTTTTTTTTGTTTTGTTTTGGCAATTTAATTTCTGTAGCGTGCGTCACGATTTCAGTTTTGCCTAAAAAGAGCAGCAGTCTGTCCGTCCGTATGAACGAAAGAATCTCGGAAACGGTAATAGATAGAGACTTCGTGTTTTCTGCATTGGACTAGGACTTCTCCGGAATTTTATAAGTTTATTTTAAAATTTTGCCATTTGCAATCACGAGCAACCAGTTATCACACAATAAATGTGATGTATATTGCTTCCTTAAGCTAATAATCAAAAAAATAAATAAAAAGCATTCCGTTACCGAAATCTTCATATTTTCCGATGGCTGTGCAAGTCAATTTAAAAACAAATTTATAATGTCAAATCTACCGCATTTTAGAAAAGAGTTTAACGTTAGCCACTTTGAGTGGAATTTTTTTGCAACTTCCCACGGAAAGGGTGCAGTTGATGGAATTGGAGCTATTGTAAAGCGAAAAGTGTGGCAAGTGGTTAAAGCTAAAAATCATATACATGGCATTTCCATTTTATATGTTAGTGGCCGATATATAAGAAATACTACAGCTTTTCTTTCGGAGAGGTGGGCAAACATATCGAGCATACCAGGAATAAAAAGCAATTATTATTTTGCATGAATGAAAATGAGCTCGAAATGGCCCTTCCGGCAGACTCATTTAAGAAAAAAATCAATTTATAAATTGTTCATTTTTTAAAACATTCATTATATCATATAAATTCATTGTAAACATATTATATTACATAAATTCATTAAAACATACATATATATATTTCATAACATATTTCATAACTTCATTTAAGTTTAAAAAAATAAAAAGGTTAACAAAATTGAGAGTTAAAGAATTATTACCCAAACAAAAGAAATAAATTGGTTCTATTTTCGTAGCGCACGCTACATTTTTTCTACCATGGAAAAAATGTAGCGTGCGCCACGTAACGTGCGTCACAATCGTTCACGGTGTTTGCTAAAAAACCATAAACTTTTTCGACTCCAAATAAGCAATATCTTAATTCTATTATTCTCAGCTTTATTTTAGATATTGGATTTTGTGTACTTTATCATGCATAATTCGCTAAAAATTACAAAAGAAATTGAAAATTAAAAAGTAACTTCCATTTTGTGTAGCGTGCGTCACAACACTTTATGAACAATTATTTCGGAAAAGGTAAAAGTAAAGAAGCTATATTACATGTCATTCGAAAGTACGCTTAAATCCCTCTATGCACTATACTAAAGTTCACGGTATATCTTTTCAACACCCAAAAAAAATTTATAAAGTAATCTACAATAGCGTACGAATGTTACGTGCGTCACGCGAGATTTGCCCATATGTGAAAACTAAAAAAAAAAATATGATTTTAGATCCGTGTATGGCAGGGCTGCCATACTGTCAGGGGTCAAACTTTTTTTCAACAAAATTTTCGAATCCCCATAACTTTTAAACGAATTAACGGATTTTAAAAAACCAAAAGACTTTTTTGTGCACAATTTCTTAAACTTGGCAACCCTGGAATACACGGACCTAAAATCATATTTTTTTTTTAGTTTTCACATATACTACTAGATATATAATTGTCAGGAAAAAGGAGAACTTTTTTTTTTAAGTGGCATTTTTTTCAGACAATGCCTCATATGTATGTATATATGCATATAAAATATACGCATGCAAACGTAAAGAAAGCAATCTATCATTTTCGCGCAAAAAGAAAGGTAAAGTCAAACAAAAAAAATCTTTCTTCTCTATCTATCATGCATGTTTATATACAATGGCCTCTGAGAGATGGCCCAATATACATATGTGTAATGCGTGTGTGGATAAGTAAACAGTGAGTATGCATCAGTGGTAAGCAAAACAAAAGAAATACGCAGGGCCAAGGTATATTTAACAAGGTAGGAGCCGGACGTCACCTCAGTTGCATAAATTTTGAGAAAGACAGAATGAGCAAAAGAGAGAGAACCTTTCCGTTTGACTATCGCAAGCGAACTAAAATTTAAGCAACTGGGAAGAAGAAGAAAAGCTGCACGCTTCACCTTGTTAAGTAAGCCCTGGTCCAATGTATATAAATTCGCATGATAGAGGAGCAAGAGTTTTTTTGTTTGACGCGAAAAAGAAAGACTGCTTTTTTACATTTGACGGCATTTACACACACCGACTCTGCCGCAGAATTCTTGTTCGAAAAAGTTTTTAGGCAAGGGAAACGAGGTACATCGCTTCCCTTGCCTAAAAAACACTTTTCGAACAAGAGCTCTGCGGCAGAGTCGGTTGCGTGTAAACCTCGTCTTTGCGTGCATATATTTTATAAGTATATATGTAAGAGTCCGCAGCGCGCATACGAGATCTCCGAAGCTATATATCCGATTGACTTGAAATTTCGAACAGATGTTTATTTCGATGAGTAGAGATCCACTAAGAACAACGGAGCGTTGTCCCTCCTTAAATATAAGTAAAAATAAATATTCGATATATCGTTGCATCTTTTTAAAGTACACCGATGAAATTTGGTACACTTGCTAATGGGATTGAGAGAAATAAACCTGTTAAGTATGGTAAAAATCGGAAAGATAGGCGTCATATAAGCGATACACAAAGTTCCCAATATCTTTGTATTCATTTGAGGTACATACTGGGATGAAATTTGGTATATGTTAATGGGATTGGGAAAAGTTACATCAAATGAAAAAGTGGCTTGGGTTTGGCTGTCTATAAGGAACATATATATAAATGCGTAGACATTACATTCATTATGATAATAGTTTTTACTGGGCACAGCAAAACGGGCCGGGTACTGCTAGTACTTTTATATAATGCAGAGGAATCCAAAAGTGGCCTAAATCACCGCACTTTTGTTGTTGACGCTTTTGAAAACTGAAAATAAAACAAAGTCAGCTTAATTCAAATTTTGCCCCAATAGAGTTATTTATAACGACGAAATAAGTACATGAAATAGAAATATATAAAAGAAATGTTTTCATGATAACCTACATTTCATGAAATAGCGTTCATACGAACAATTTTTTGACTTTTCATGACATGTTTTCACGAATAAAGTCATCGTATAAACATGTTAGCAGAATTATTTGGTGGTAATACATAGTTTTACAATTCCACGTTCGGTGACCCTTCCAAAATGAACAAAACTAGTTTACATTAAATAGACATAAAAAGGACAAAATAAATCTAAATTAATATACACAAAACCATCGAGAATCTAATATTTACTACGTTTAGAGGACACATTTACTGAAACTGTCCGTTTAATGAATATATAAATCAACTGCTTATATGACATTTACAATTTCATGAATTGAACTGAAATTTGCCACTGTTGAAGTGGCACCATGTATCAGAAAAGAAATAGCAAAAATTCGCATAGAGCTGAAAATTGGCAGAGACGTTAAATACATCATTATAAATAAAATGTCAAAAGTCCCCTACGATCCTACTTCTGCAAAAAAATTTATTCAAGGTCAAAAGTACAAAATTACAAAAATGGTTCAGTTACTTTAGAAAATGGATATTTTACATAATATGCACACATTTCCGCACCACCTATGAGGTAATGTACTTGGCATTTTTTTTTTAACGTGGTTGATGAAGTGGGCAATGCGTAAGACTATGAAGTCAGCTCTTTACAATTGCTTTGAATGTTTAAACTTCGAAATTGATAACACAAATGCTATCTACATCATCGATGAAGGGAATCCATTACACCGTGTTGTATGGGATCGAGATGAAACATTTCATATTATTTTTGAAAAATATGTTCAGTATGTACAAAGACATTTTGGTCATAACAGTTTGATGGTTATACTAATCATACGAAAAATATTAAAGCTGCAGAACAACGTCGTCGGACTACAAAAGCATCTTCATCTGTTGATATAGTTTTTGATCGATCTACGAAAGTTCCAACAAACAACAAATACTTGCAAATACTCACAATAATTCTCGCTTCATTTCAATATTATGTGAAAAATTTACAGCTGCTGGTATTCCAATAAAACAAGCTGATAATGATGCTGATGTCCTTATAACTATAACAGCAATAGAACAATGGAAAAGCTCAAATACAACTGTCGTTGTTGGGGATGATGTTGATTTGTTTATATTACTGACAGCACAGACTCCAAATGATAAAATTATTTACTTTTTGAAACCTGGGAAAGCTCAAGTTCAATCAACGATATATTCATCACAAAGTCTGACTGCATATCCGAAATGTCAAGCTCATATTTTATTTTCACATGCCATAACTGGTTGCGATACTACACCATCAGTTTATAAAAGAGGTAAAATATCAGCATTCAAATTGTTCGAAAAACGAAATGATTTAACTAATTGCGAAAAAGTATTTACAAAGATTGAATCTTCTTCACACGACATCGTTACAAAAAAAAAATTGATTCCATAGACAAACATAGAAATTTGAGGTTTGTAAAATCTGCATGGAACAATAAAACAGTACAGTTGTCCTGTCTGCCTCCAACATCTGTTTCTGCCATTCAACACTTGTATCGTGTGTTTTATCAAGTTCAAGTGTGGCTAGGCAATGAGCTAGACCCAGAAGGATGCGGTTAGAAATTAAAAGATAATTATTTGGAGCCAATTCAAACTCTACTCCCGCCTGCTTAATATTATTTTTTGTAAATGCAAGACGGATTGTAGTAGGAATTGTAGCTGTTAAAAAGAGGGTTTATTTTGTTCGCCAGTATGCATCAATTGTCAGGGTCAGACTTGCACCAATATTGAAAGAAATACAACAGATGAAAATATTTATGATATAAATGAAGAGACAATTGATGCATCCCTTTTCTTAGAACAGCGAACAGAAATTGTGCAAGAAGATAAAAATGAAGACGAAGAAATTATTGTCGAAGTAGAATTAACCAATTATCTCATATAATAATATTTAGAAGAAAGCAACCTATTCCACTTTGATCATTAGCAATATTACCATTCTTTCAATCAATAGGATACGATCTGATCAAACTTTCTTTATAACAATAGATCTTGGAGTATACCTACTGGGGAAACCACGTTAAAAAAAATGCATTACCTCATAGGTGGTGCGGAAATGTGTGCATATTATGTAAAATATGAATTTTCTAATTATTAAAACCGCGTTATCTCACGAATGGTGAATCGTAAGAGAAAAAGTGACTAGACCATTTGTGTAGAGAATTGTATGATCTACAACTTTTCTCTGACCTGTTTTCGAGAAAAATGGAAAAAACCTTAGTTTTCTACTTTTGACCTTGAATAAAATTTTTTGCAGAAGTAGGATCGTAGGGGACTTTTGACATTTTTTTATAATGATGTATTTAACGTCTCTGCCAATTTTCAGCTCTATGCGATTTTTTCCTAAGTTTTGACTTATTTTTGTCTATTTTGACTGGTATTCGCTGGTATCGTGAATTCAATCATGGTCGTAGTTCGCTCAGCGACGAATTCAGTGAAGGTCCCCCAAAATCGGTTGTCGTGTCACAAAACATGGATGCTTCTGCGTAAACTGATAATGCGAGATCGTCATGTAACGTAACGTAACGTAAGATTAAGGCATCCCTACACATTAGTTCCACCAGGGCATGTAAGATTTTGCATGGACACCTTCCCGTAAAAAAGGTTTCTTCGCGTTTGATTACGCATAATTTGACAATCGCCCAAAAAAAGGCTCGTGTGGATTGGTAAAAAGAAATGCTGAAAAAATACGATCGCAGTGCTTCCAAAGACGTTTAAAAGATCGTCACAGGTGACGAATTATGTATATGTACAAAACAGCAACCGACCGAGTGGGTGTTCTAAGACGAGCCATATCCAACAAAAGTAGTTCGCGATGCAAATGGTCCCATTTTTCTTTGGCCGAATGGGTCATGTAGCCACTGTTCCGCTTGAGCAAAGTAGGGCGGTCAATTATGAATGGTGTATGATCATTTGTTTGCCTAAAGTCGCAAAACCAACCACCGAAGACGAATCACCATCCACCATGACAATGCAAGCTCTCACACATCGACACACATCGATTGATCATCCAATAATTTCTTTTTGGTCTAAAACATAAAAAAACAAGTAAGGAAATTTCAGTCGGGCGTAACCGACTGTAAAAGGCCCTGTACCAGTTCAGATCGCCTAACAAACACATTAAATGTTTCCCGAGCATATGACCAAACACATGACCACTTCTCACTGCGCGAATATGAATGAAAAGAAAAGGGGGGTCGTTCAAATTCAATTGCTTACAAAATCGTCATTTATTATCCGAATTTGATGAACTTTTTGGATTTTAGCTAAGAGGGACGTTGTCTCTATACTGGCACAAGAAATTCTAAGCCTTGGGGGTGATTTTATGGGGAAGAGGGAGAGGGTCAAAATTTTAAAATAAACTTGTAAAATTCCGGAGCAGTGCTAGTCGAATGCAAAAAACACGAAGTCTCTATCTATTACCGTTTCCGCGATCCTTTCGTTCATACGGACGGACAGACGGACTTGTCTATATCGACTCCTCTATCACTCCTGACCATAATGGCGGTAACTTTGGGGGGTCTCCGACCATTATTTCTACCTGTTACATACATTTGCACAAAACCAATAGGCTCTTGTACCTTCGGTACTAAAAACTGCGTGGTGAACACTTTTCTACGTACGAAGAAGCTGTTGATGAGTTTACAACCCATGTTTTGGAAGTACTTCAATCGGAGTGGAAAAAATTCTTCGAAAATTTGTTTAAGGGAATGCAATAGTGCATAAATTTTCTTGGAGAATATTTAGAAAAACAATAAAGCTATTTTTATTTAAAAATGTTTGTTATTACTTGCTTTTCCCGGAATATAAATAGTTCCCCTCGTATTCACAGTAGAATGACTTGTAGTCAGGGGTGCAAGGACTAGATACCGTTAATTAAATATGTGCCGCAGGGTGATGTTATCCGTCTCTTGTTAACTCCGTCTCTATAACTCAGTTCATCGAAACACTCTTGTTGAGGTAATACACGTCGAAAATTTTTAAAGATAATCAAACGAAAACCTTTCCTTGAAATTTCAAGCATATACATCGAATGATGATAAAGATCAATTTGTGGAGAGCTTCTGTAAAAACGGTCGGAGACAATTGCACATACATTCGGTTGTAAATTGAAAAAATCCAGGGGTAATATTGTATTCGGTACCAGACCTCCAGGACTAAGCTGTCACAATGAAAGTCAGGATGAAGCAGCATACTCGTGTATTACAGGGAAAGACTCCAATGGTTTTTGTCTATTTTCAGTTTAAAATTCTTCTTACCATGTATCAATTGGTAGAGGGCACAAGTTGTTACAGCAACCATATAAAAGTTTTTTAAATTCAAAGCGGAGAGCAACAAAAAGAAAACGAAATAGATCCGTGGACAGTATGTACAAACAAAGCGCAAATTCAGTCCACAATGTAGAAACTGTGGAAATAAATACAAAGTACATCGAAGAAACAATGAGAGCGAAGTTCATTTCTATTTAGCACCAGCATCAAATAATACTAAGAGACTCCAAACTCTTAAAAGGGTTTTTCTGTGGGCTCCTCCACACATACACAAGCTGAATAACGCTATTCAATGAATTTGAGGAATTCGTCCGTACCACGAATAAAAGAGATCTGTATCAGAACTATGGTGGAAATAAGACGCCCATCTGTATAGGTTGTGCTGTGCATAAGTAGCTGAAAATGCGATTGATGCAGCTCATAACAAATCAAAACTCGCAGATCCAAATATCAAAACCAAACATAACTTGCTTAAAAAAATTGTGGAATTGTGTCGTTGGCAGAAGTCGACATAAGTGGATAAATTTATTCATTGCATCACTAAGCTCCAAATGATCCATTCAGAATAGATAAAATTGGGAAAAGGCAGACATGTCACCAAGTGAATCACAGTTATACGTTTGAGTGCGTAAATTTCAGGTCTATTAACAAACTAGGCACGAAAAACTGTGCGAATCGTCATTACCCAGCAGTTTTATGGGCACGTATACAAAGCCTAGAATGCACTCCCACAAGGATATATTGTAATTGTGAGCTCTGATTGCGTAGATGGTCAGCTATGTAAAACGTGTGATGGGCAGACATGGATAAGATCGTTGAAGTAGTAAGGACGAGAGATTCATTGATTTCTGTAACGAAACGGAACTTGTTATTGGTGATTAATTGGTTTAAATATAATAATTGTCAAAAATTTATACAACTTTCCATTGGCCGACAATGTAGCGAAAATAAAATCCAATGGAACGCTTTGAGAAACTCATTTTTTTCCTTATTACGCGGGGAGCCAAAATAGGTCATGCGAGTGACCATTGCGGGCTCTCAATTATTAAAATAAGCCTTTCGAATGAAGCAAAACACAAACTGCTCAACCTAAAAAAAATAACATTGAAAACTTAAGCAACCATATCATTATATTGAGCTTGATAAACGGTTTAAGCAAAGCATTCATACTTCCCTGGCGAATTCCAACGACTGAATAGAACGAGCGGGGACATACAAAAACAAACTTCTTATAGAGTATAATAGAGTAGGAATTAAAATTGGCTAATATTTATGCCACCTTGCCTACGCTGACGGTATTTGCCTGCTGAGACTTACAAGGTTGCTTCCGAGGTGTTCTTCTTATTTTGGCAAAACGGCACCATCAGAATTCGCAGAAAAATAAACATCTGCAAAGCATACGTAGAGTCTATGCTGCTTTAAAGCTCCAGCACCTACTGACCAACATAATTTTCAACAACTTGCACACATTTATAAATCGTTTCTTGAGACGAACATTTACCTGCAGGAACACCATATATGTGATGTAAAGACGGATTGCACGCAAAGCGAATGTTTTCTTATAGCACTACTCTTATAAGTGTTAACTTTGAGGTTTTCGAGATTGAGCCGTTGTGATATAAAGTTAAGTGTTTGGCTTACCTCCAATAGTACACTTATACTTTGTCATGTTGATTTACAATAATTTCTTTTACTATGCTTGTGGCTGGCACAAAGGCCATGTGAGAAGTATTCTAACTACGAGTACGTGGGGTTGTAAGGCAGAAAACGCTTGTCAAAAGTTACTCTGCTGAAATAATACAGTGGTACTGCAACATATAAGCTGTCAAAAATAAGAGACCTTCTCTAAGTGTTACTTAAACTACTTGTAATGGGACAACTTTCAACATTACATATGTGCATATGCATAGTACATAAAACTATTAAAATAATTCAGTTCTGTGCTGATTAAGTTCGAAAATAACTTAATAAAATAATAATTGTTGGAATAAGTAAATAAAGTCGCTAAAACAGAATAAGTTTTAACAGTTTAGCAGCATTGTCAATAAAAATTTAAATTGTAAGCTTAACTTAAAAAAAATCAAAAAAAAAGTTTTTTAAATTTTTTTTTCGTTTTATTACTTGTACAATAGTGGAAAACAAAACATTTTTAACAATTAAAATAATTAACGATTAAAGCTCAGAGTATTTATATATATTTTTGCTACACAGTTTAATAAACTCATTCCTAATAACAACAACAACAATCGTAAATATTATAAATAAATTATCAATATAAATAATTTGCTAAATGAAATCTTCCACCATGAGTTGTCTATTTCCGATTTCATTCGTCTGTTCACTTGTATGGCTGCTTATCCGATCGGAATAACCACAGATGAACGGTGAGGTATTGCCAGAATTGACAAACGAGTTAACGAACGCAAAGAATAAAATGATCGTAAGAACGGTATAATATTAAATAGAATATTTTACATTAAAGCAGAGTTACAGTAAATATAATCAAAATTGTTTTCGCGTAATAGATAAAAGCAAAAATAAAAATATATTTATATATATATACATATATATATATATATATATATATATATATATATATATATATATATATATATATATATATATATATATATGTATATATATATATGTATATATATATATATATATATATATATATATATATATATATATATATATATATATATATATATATATATATATATATATATATATATATATATATATATATATGTATATATATATATATATGTATATATATATATATGTATATATACTAGCTTTTACCCGCGACTTCGTCGGCGTAGATTTCTATAAAAAGTATTTTTGATTATTTTTTGTATGATATTCTAAGAGTATGTCATCTAGCAAGAATTTCATTTTTTAAAAATTTTTGTTGAGTTTGGTCTCATTTTTACTTGAAGTTTGTAGATGGTTGAAACTTTTTTCAACGCAATAGTATTAGTAGGACTAGCTTTTACCCGCGACTTCGTCCGCGTAGATTTCGATTAAAAGTATTTTTGTTTATTTTTTTGTATGATATTCTAAGCGTATGATATCTAGCAAGAATTTGATTTTTTAACAATTTTTGTTGAGTTTGGTCTCACTTTTACTTGAAGTTTGTAGATGGTTGAAACTTTTTTCAACGCAATAATATTAGTAGGATTTTACTTTTAAATCTATTCTTATTACGTATATTTAATTCCATTTATTTTTTTAATTTTACATATATTCATACTACATATCATTATACCACGTTTCCATCGCGGTTTCTCTTATTAGTAGTGATTTGATAGTCAAAGTGATAATTTTAGCGCTCATACGCCACATGAATGCATTTTAAGGGGCTTACCTACTGTAATGTACTCCTATAAACTGTATTATATGACTTATTTCGTTCAGCGAAAACATGGAGATTGTGCTTGTTCGAAACACGTGAGCAAGCTACGTAGAGCTGACCGTGGGAAAAAAACATGGCGTATTCCTGCTACCTTTAAAGTTTGACCTTGGGATTTACTGATGGTCATCGAAAATGCAACTTTAAATGGAAATTAAAATTTAAAGGTAATTTATTAGGTATGTCTCCCTTTGCTTCGCCAGTTAAAATTGATGCCTTTACAATATTCCTTCCTAGTTCTATGACTTGCAATCTAGTGCCGTTGCACAACCTCGGAGGGTCTAAGTTGCGCATTTACAAATCCGGTAAACCTACCTTCAACTCCAACTTATGAGAGGGCACCCCGGATAGGTCCAAAGAGTTTAGAAACTCCACGGGGTAACTCGTGGAATCATCGGATGACATGACTGTGCCGATGGAATTGTACATTGATGTTTCATTATTTATTCGATCCAAAACTTGTTGGTTGATTTTTACAACAATCTCGTTTTTTGGTGCCAGTAGAGTTCTTTCACACAACCAATTTTCATCGTGAATGTTTTGTTGCAAGTTCGGGAAAACGTTTGCAATAAGTTCTTCTTCCGAATTTACAATATTACAAAATTGATTGGTGAATAAAATAACTTCTTCGTCTGTTTCTAGTCGATCTTCACCTATTTCGAGCAGTTTCTGAGCATATGCACCCGACTCTAAATCGCTGTACAACTGGACTCGCATGTTAGTGGTGAGATGTAGCTTTTCAACTTTGTTCTGCTTTCAGACATGCGTTAATTTCATCTGCTGCAGTACCTCTCTCGATAATAGGCAAAGTTTGCATAAAATCTCTCGCCAGTAATACCACCAAACCACCCATCAGAATCAGGAACTCTGGTGAGCATGCCATCGTTCGCTTGAACAACGATGTCGCGAGACGCAGTTTGCTCACCACTAACTACTACGGAAGCTATTTCATTTGTGGTCGGGACATTAAACCGTGTCTCGTGTTGATCACGTGATACACGATCTTGATGGATCACAACTTTATAACTATCGTTTGGCACTCTATCTTTCGCTGATTTAAATTCATGTACCAAATCGTTATGAGCGTGTAGAACTCTTTGTATTTTTTGGACTACGTTTTTTTCTACTCCTTATACGTACTCTAAACTCCTATTTACTTCAGCTTCCTCATCACCCATGAAGTAAACTTGTAAAAATTGAGGTTGCATATTGGTCACAGGGAGCAAGGAACCAGTTTTGTGGTTTACTTGACCTTGAATAGTGAACGTCGGACAAAATACTGGCATTGAGACAATTTTATCCGCTCCAAAAGACGTCATATGGAAACATGAATTATATTTTCTAATATTTCTGAGGAAACGGCGAGACTCATCTGTTTCATTCGAGAAACGATTTTTCAGTGGTTCAACTGGCTCATCTATTGTAGAAATTGCTACTTTTCCTCCCGAGCAACACATGCCTGCTGTTTCCTCTTGCCATTTAAGAGCTCCACAAAATCAGCAAAATTTGTTCATTGCCTTTATTTTAATAAGCTTGTGACTTTCATAATAAAGCGTCTCGTCGTACTCAATTGCAGTTTTTTCGAATGCACCCCATGTGTTTGTCGTAAATGTTTGACGACGCTTTACGAACGGAACGCGATATAAGCTGCCTGCTGTTGACGCCGAGCTTGGGCCTGCACCGGTGTCTCAGCAGCCCTATGGGACGCCAGATACTCAGCATTTTGTTGACGCCGAGCTTAGGCCTGCTCCGGTGTCTCAGCAGCTGTACCTACCTTTATTGCTCGTGCTTTATTTGACTTTTTGGAAAGATTACTCTTACGCTTTCGGTCCATTATTTGAAATAATTTTTATAAACTTAGAATAGAACTTAATTTTTTATAGAAAGAAATTACTCTCAAATAATTTTTGACGTACTTGACAATAAGTACTTAGTAGGATTAGTTTGTTGAATGCTTTTATTTTAAATCGATATAAATATAAAATTTGTTACCTGCTATTTCATTGCAGTTGAAATAATGAAGTAACAAAAACGTAGCCAATATTATTTTCCATTGTCCTAGCTATCTCTATACCAAAATTCATACCAATTGGTTTAGCGGTTTAGCCGTACGAGAGGATCATACATACACACAAACTTTCGCATTTATAATATTAGTAGGATATATATAATATAATAAATATATATACATATATATAATATAATAAATATATATACATATATATATCAACGAAATAGACTCAGATCGTTTTTTTTAAGAAAATCGAGTTTATTATATCATTTTAAGAGCACAATTTGGAAAATGTATTTTTTACTATGCACTATTCAATTCTTAAGTAAACGAAACAAAAATGAGCATTCTAAGTTGAATGGTATATTTTTAATCAAATTTTTAGTGAGTGAACCTTAAAAAGCGGTCACTTTTTATCGCTCAACCAAATAGACGCAAGGTCTTAAACTTAGTATAAATCAGAAATGTATTAGCAAATCTGTGCCTCTAATGTGAAACCTGTGCGCGTCTGGCTGCGGCTCGTCCTGCTGTTGCTTTTTGGCCGAGTGTCCCACTACCATATTTTTGTCTGTTACTACCTGATCAATCCTTGATTGCTCTGCAAATAGTTTGGTCACCGGTCTACGCTTCTTTCAATTTTCCTTTTTATCTTCTGCACTATTCATTATTTACCTAAATACAGTAAACTGACAAAAACAAGAGTATACGCAATTGGGTGGGCAATATCTCACAACTACTACCACATCGAAACGCTTATCACTTCAGTATTTTAACAAATATACATTTATATCCTCACACTAACCTATATACACATATATACATACATATATGTATATACTTCTCGCGCTACATTTGTCATAGTCACAAAAACAGTTTTTAAAATAAACTTGTAAAATTCCGGAGCAGTCCTAGTCGAATGCAAAAAACACGAAGTCTCTATCTATTACCGTTTCCGAGATCCTTTCGTTCATACGGACGGCCAGACGGACAGACGGACATGTCTATATCGACTCCTCTATCGCTCCTGACCATAATGGGGGTAACTTTGGGGGGTCTTCGATTATTATTTCTACCTGTTACATACATTTGCACAAAACCAATAGGCTCTTGTACCTTCGGTACAGGGCCTAAAAAACTCAAACCTGAAATCTTTTCAAATTTAATAAAAATCCAACTTGAACCGTTCCCTTGACGTTCTTAATAACAGTCCTACGGCAGCAATGGACTCGATCAGTACAGATCCGTCCATGGTCCAGCAGACACAACTCTATTCAAAACACAAAATATTATTATTTTTTTTTTTTATGCATAAGTTTTAGCATCCAAAATATTATTCGGAGGCAGCAATGGACTCGAGCAAAACGGCTCCATCCACGGTCCAACCCACGTAATTCTTTTAGCGCCAATATACTATACCAATAATTATTGCCTTTCTACCTCAAAAAAAAAAATATTTTTAAAAATAAAGGATATTATTTCATATTATTTAATATCAGGTGTTGACTTTTATTAGGAACAATTTGTCGTATATGTGCCTGGTGTTTCCCATTGGGCGTGTCTGGCTGCGGCTTTTGCTCAGGGCCTCTCAGGCGGGTTCGACCGCCAAACGCCACTACGCAGTTGCTACAAAAAAATTTCAAAATATTTTACAACACACACTAATCACAATACGATTGAATTCCCCCTTCAATACAATAATCCGTTTCGTTTACAATATTAAACAATCAGTATTGGCTGGGGGAAACACAACACGGACGGACGATTGAGACCATGACATTTGTTGGGGATCAGGTGAAATAATCCCCGCGCGCTCCACCCTACCTTGAACCATGTTTTATATTCAACAGGATTCCCTAATATCCATTTACTTAGCGCTCCACTTGGGATGGCAGAGTTACTTAATATTGCCCACCCGACAAATTCAGCTTCACCACATGATCAATTTTACGCTCTATGCATAATTAAAATATAGCCGCTTTAGCGGGATTGCCAAAACGGGATATCCGCATAGAAAAAAAATACAACAACACCAGAACTGATTAACAACAATACATATATATATATTTAAAAAGAACAATTAACAGGAATTAACAAGCCTTCCTTTACTTAGCAGAAAAAAAGAAAAACACACTAATGTGTTGGCAATATCAAACAAAGAGAAAAATCATTCGTTATTTATACCTTTATGCTAATTTTATCAAGCCTACCTCTCCTGTCAGAGCGCTCTACAGGATAAGTCAGCCTAATTGAACTTGTTGGGTGTTCTTAGGAATTTTATTCATCAAAATGTTCTTTTCTTTTTTTTCCTTAACAATTAAGTTAAATTAAGCAGTGTTAATTATCTTTTCCTTCTTTTCGTCGTGGCATCAAGATTTAGCATAAATTTTGTTTCAGTAAATTTTGGTTGGGAAATCACACTATTTCCTTTTAAAAAAAATGTAATCAACGTTTATAAGAACCTGTGGCCCTCATGGCTAGCTGGCTACCGCATCTGAATTTTGGGCGGACGTACGGCTTCCTACAAACTTAAGCGGTTGCTTCGCTGATAAAGTTGGCACATTAACATGGGGGGCCACACTATGATACGCTAATTAACCTCTTTTCTCGTTTTCATAGATATAGATTTATACTACTCACGGTTTATTTGATTTCCCTTTTACGCAAAATGAGAAAAAAAAACTAGCCACTAAATTTTAATTGGCGCTACCGATGTCGCTTAGCACTGAAAAATTTCAAATTGTATATTCTTGCTGATTTCTATAAACATATATTTTTTTTAATTCTTACACTCACGAATTCATAAAACGCACTACTGTTAAAACACTTTATATATAAACACGCTCTATATAAAATCAGAGTAGGCAAACGTTACCTTCCCAACGAGCCGAATGAGGCAACAACTACAATCCTGATTTCAAAAAAAAATTCCCGCTTTTGAGCAATGTACCGCGAGTCCTTTCTTTGACCTCGATAACATGCCATCTTAGGGTCGATAACCTGAGCATACAAAAAATGCCCTATATCTGCGTCTATATTCACATATACTAATGTAGGACGTTCTGCTCGGAGTATAAGGCCCGCAGCAATCCTTACTACATATCCCCCAGGCACAAACTCCATGACCACTTTCTCTGTAGCTGGTGTTATTCACCACATTTAACCCTAAACTCCTCGCCTTCCGAGTCTTGACAAATCACTACTCTCATTGCGATCGCACAGGATTTTGTATCAGGCAGCGCTTTTCACGCGTTACTGCCCTTGTTGTTTGGGAGTAGATGGTTTGTTTATGTTGCTTACTCGTGGTTGCCGCAACAAAACAGATGTAACATTATATATATATATATATTTATATATATATATATTTACA